>CM065681.1:87206945-87334445 GCA_017654935.2 Phymorhynchus buccinoides
GCCAGCTATTCCAGCAGATAAATACGTTACGCCGGCCATCACAAATCGTCGCAGGATAAAGCCAACTAGATTGGAGGGGTTCAAAACAACCAACATCTTAGAAAGACCACTCCCGTGGATTTCGTGTCCCCAACGCGAGAACGGAGCAACATCGTAGCTCCTTCTTCATCCGGACTGCCATGGAGTTGAACCAACTAAGCGAGGCCACTGTCACCGCAGGCTCTGTCAGCGCATTTTCATCAGCGCTGACCAGATCACCATACGAGCCTGCAACTACTGACCACTGGCCTACTAGGACTTCTTTCTTCTTTTTTTTTTGGGGGGGGGGGGGGGGGGCTTGCTTCTGGAAGTGAGGCCTGGATCCTTCCGGCTGAACTGGGGGGTTTAATGGTCTTAACCCAGGGTAAGCAGTAGGTCTTTCTCCTTCTATGTTTTCTAGTAGGTTCATGCGCCCTCCATGTTCCGTCGCGATTTATCGTCAGAAGTGGCGTCTGCGACGTATCCAGACAAACAGAAAAGCTTGTATCTCTAACGACTTTCTATCTGGGGTAAATGAGGTTGTGCAGATAGATTAGAAGAAAAGTCCCAAATTCAGATGATATAAGAACAAAAATCTCGTATATATTCCGATTTTTTCATAATTATATCAAAAACAATTTAAAAAAAGTAATGTTAACAAAATTCAGGACTAAACTTGCAATGTCTTGAACAATATAATTATAGTTAATAAATTGTGGGAAACGCGGTTAATTTTTCAAAGTTCTTTTTCGTTTTTCTTAAAACTACCAAAATCGAGATACAAGGTTTGTGAATGTCATTGATGTGCTGAATCAGACTGCATTTATGGTCACAATTTGCAAAGGCAAACTAACGACCAGTTTCCAATGATTTTTGTGCATTACAATGAAAACAATAATGACTAGAGGCTTATGTTTGCCTTCCAGAGCAAACATGGGAGGATTCCACCTTCCTGCACCCCCTTCCCTCCCCACTTCCGGTTGGTACTTTACGATTCGGTTTAATATCGGAAGTGTTGAAGAGTTACTCTACAATAAATAGTCAAAATATAAGCGTGTTCCGTGCAACCGTTTTTGAGTTATTCAAGATGAAAATTCAGAAAAGTTATTAAAATTGCTAGCATGGGTTTACTTGAGTGGTACGGTAAGCTCTTATTTACCTTTGTTATCTTAAACCCTTGCTAAGGCACTTACGTTTGGTAATTCCGGTTCATTCTTCTAACGAACGTATTGGAAACCAACTTTTTTTTATTGAACATTAACCTTTAGCACACTGTATTTTTTTTCTGACCTCTGCCCCTGCAATCTTTTTGAGGCAGTGAAAAACGCCCAACACCCACTTGATTAAAAATGCTGTAATTTTCTCTATGTGCTGTGTGCAGACTTGATTATTGGAATACTAATAAAGAAATGATTGAGGAAATTTTTGATACTAAGCATTTTGTTGTCCGTGCATGTTAAATTGTTTTGTTGTTAAAAAAACAGGAAAACCCCCAAAGCGAAAGTGTTGACTTACTGTTTCGGCACTGTCGGAATGAATGCAGAATGCTTCTGAGTTCGCCCACTGACTAATAAAGTCATGTCGAGGATCAATTTTAACAAAATAACTCGCGGAAATATCATTAAGAATATTATGAAAGGCAAAATGTTCTCCAAATCCAACCTAGTAGTCGAAGCCGACACCGAATCATGATCACGGCTCAAATCGATGTCGGATCATCTTCATCGAGTCACACTGACACCGACACTTCTACTGCACTACGATGTATATAAGGCTCTTTCACTGTCGATATCCGACCTAACAAAGCCTTTAAATGCGTTATCGCAAGGGCTTCGCACACTAGCGTCAAGATCTCGAGATCGCGGCGGTTTTTTGCTGCAAGGCGCAGTTTGATGCGCCGCTTGCGTGTGAGAGATTCGCGGCGCAGCAGGATTTTTTATGCGTAGCTGCACGATTTTTTGTTGCTCGAGACTAGAACCGGCTCTAATTTTGATGCTCAAGATCGCAGAGATCGTGAAACCCGAAATAAAGCGTCTGATGCTAGAGTAATCTTTCCTTGCTTTCCAAATAAGGAAGTTCGCGCGACAAGAGGCGAAGCGACAAGAGTCGTGTGTGAGACCACTGCCTCGCTACAATGTGTGCTGTGATGCAGGCGTCAACGCGTTACTCTGAGAAACAATTGACGCCTGATGCTAGTGTGCGAAGGCCTTAAGCAAACATTGACGATAATTTCCAGTAGGAAAGCTTCACCAAAACGAAAATCTGCCACGTTTTTGGTACGGAACTTGACTTTCTACCGAATAAAACTTTGAAAAACCCAATAAACCAACTGAAAAGGCAAGATGGCGGCTAACCGGAAAAAACGGTGGAGCTGAGCCTTGTTCTGAAGCGAAAGTTAGCTTTTTTCCATTTTTAGTAAAGGAAGTAATGTCCGCGAAGCATTGGTTCTGAGTACCCCTCTCTGGGCGACACAGGGCGCCTGCAGTGGCAGGGGAAGAGTATCTGCTCGGCGACAGTGCGCCTGCAGCGTGCTAAAGGTTAAAAATATCAATGCTTTTAATCAAAGGATTTTTGAGTTATTCAAGACTATAATTTGGCCAAGTTCGGCCATACTTCCAGTTGTTACTTCCGGTTTGGTTTAATTTATACAGGAGTTTTTGCTTGCATTCAAAGAAGCCATTTTTTTAAGTCATTCAAGATTAAATTTTGGCCAAATTTCTCCTATTGGGGGCCAAATTTCACCTTTTGGGGGGGCCATATTTCAGCCAAAATTTGGCCAATCATTTTAATATTGAAATAGAAATATTTGATGTTCGCGTAACTGAAATTTTGCTTTTACAAATGGACCTAACAAAAACACAAAAAACGCATTTCAAATTTCTTTGCTAGTTTTGATTTCAGAGTCGTCTGAAGTTTGGCATTCAAGATGCACCATTTGTGAAAATCTGACAAATAAAAAGAAGAAACTGGTTGCTCTTTGTCTCAATATTGATTTCATTTTTTAAAATGATTAAATAAGCAAATATCAGATTTATTTGCTTATTTAATCATTTTTGAAATATCACTCAGAAATTTTACTTTACGTTTTGAATATTTGTTGACTACATAAAAGCTAAAGCAAAAAATGCTTCAACTTATGTACCGTATTTTTCGTACTATAAGGCGCTCCCCCCAATTTCACATTTTGTAACTATAGTTACTTACTACATTATCAGTCACATTACAAGGCGCAGGGGTCTCAGTCTAGGAAAAAAGTATCGCCTTATAGTCCGTAAAATACGGTAGTGTTTTCTCATGCACAATCAAAATCTTCCAATGTAATGTCAGCTTAAGGTGACTTTTTTTCAAATAGTTTTGTTTAGAAACACGCATGAATACTGTAAAATGCGGACTATAAGCCGCTACTTTTCCCCTCAATTTTGACCCATGCGGCTTACAGACTTGATGCGGCTTATTTGTGGGTTTTTTTTCCCCATTCTACATTTATCCGTATGATTACATCTGTTTCTGGCCAGATTCTTCAGCCTATTCTGAGTTTCTTCAAAACTGGTTTTGGTAATCAATAGATTCTAATCTCATGTTTAAAGTGTCTGAGAACATTAAATACTCGTGTTCTGATAGAAAAATTTCTATATTTGTGTTGCTTTGTGCACATACTATTTTCTCTGCGGCTTATAAACTGGTGAGTCTTATATGTGAATAAATACCTAATATTTTGTCAATTTAAGGGATACAGCTTATATACTGGTGCGTCTTATAGTCCAGTTTTTACGGTAGTCAATTCAGCCTTTAATTTTTTTTTAATGAATTTTGTCTTATTAAAGGGCAGACAATTTGTACCAATTCTAAACTTACCGTATTTTACGGACTACAAAGCGATACTTCAGACTGAGACCCTTGCACCTTATAAAATGATAAATAAAATAGTAACAAAGCGTAATAACAGAATCTTAATTTTGTGTAAAATTTGGCGGTTGCGCCTTATAGTCCGAAAAGTATGGCAACTGCTTTTAGGGCATGTGAAATCCAAAATGCAAATGAAGTGCTAACTTAAACAGAATCAACAGTCTAAAAATATGTGATAGACAGAAACACAGCGCAAACTGGAAACAAACACAAGGAACAAAGTTCAGTTTAACACTTAAATAGTATACTAAGCAATAGAAACAGAGTGTGCGTGTGTGGAGGTTAGGGATAGGGTTGAAAGTCAAAATTGTCTTGGATGCACAAACTGTACAAACAACATTTAGGAGATTAGCAAGTCAGTTTCATTCAAAACATCAATCACTCTGAATAGTTTCAAGCCTGAAGACACTTGGAATACAACATAACCATCTTTAATAGTCCCTCCCAGAAATGTTACTGTGCATTCATAGAACGCTGAACCTTCAATTTCACAATGCAATCATCGCCACAAAGATTCACTCCATACCTCGGCAGATCAATAAAATAGGAACAATACCATAAAGCCGACTGTCTTCATATATATGGAAAGCAACAATCAAATGCACATCTTTTTCTTCTTCCATACCTCCATTCATTGCAGAGAACAGAAATCAGCTTTTTTTCTTGGAACAAACTTCTTTTGACGCTATCAAAACTTGAATCTAATTACAATACATGTGGTATGTTTCAACTCCACGCTGATTTTTATATCAACATACTGATAAACAATCAGAATTTTTCATCAATTCATCTCGTCTTGTTAAAATATACAAACTTTAAAAAGACATCAGAGTGGGATGTGCAATAATGTAATGGATTGACAGAGATATGATTAATTGTGCATGTCCTTTAAAACCTATTATAGGTCAATCATGTTATCAGATGCTTCCACATACAAATGTAGACATTGCAATGTGTAATAAGATGCTAACATAATAGAGAATTTGCTTCTAGTTGTTTTTTCAAAGAAAATATTCACATTCTCTGGCAAAACATGTCAAAATCCAGAAAATGTAGGGTCTAAATATTCAAATAAATCTTTTCACTGCACCACAATTTATCAAACACACCTTTCAAGTTACGCCACAGATTATTTTCCACAAAGTCTGAACATAAACGTCACAATGACAATACTGTTTGTTGCTTTTGTATGTGAACAGGAAATGCCACTTATACTACATAATGTCCGAATGTAAACAATGTCATAACGACAAGGAATGACCACCTCACCCTATCATACTTGGCTGATAGAAACTGGTTGTGAATTTCACTCCAATAAACTTTTACTTAACAAATTTCCAGTAAATTCACAATTGTTTTTTTTAACCTCTTCAGTGCCGACGACGTATATATACGTCCTCTCTAGCACTTCAGTACTTGCCACCGACATATATATATACGTCGCTAATTTTGCCGGGTTGAAAAACCGTGCGGCAAACCGGCGGTGCATTCACAACTAACATGCGGCACTGAAGGGGTTAAATAAATCTTTAAACATCAAATAATCAGAGCCAGCTTGTACATGTCACAATCCTTGGAGATGTTAAGACCTCAAGAAACCACCTCAGCTTTACTCCAGTCTTTCCGTTTCTTTTCCGTTTTTGCTCTACCATCTCTACGGCTGTCCTGTGGCGTAGGCTCCTCCACCACTCATTTCCGGGGTGCCAGCTCACAGCAAGTCCGTGTCTTGGTCGTACCCGGAGAAGCACCAGCGTCTCTCCAGGGTGGCCCCCACCCCGGCCACCTTCTGCTGGAAGAGGGCGGGCAGGCGGTCCAGGAGGTCCTCGATGTCGCGGGGCCGCAGCTTGGTGATGAACTGGCGGAGGTACGACCACAGGTAGTCCACCGTGGCCCCGCTGGGGTGAACGTTCAGGAAACAGCAGATCAGGCCTGACAGTATCACCACAGAGAACAATGGATAAGGAGCAGATCAGGATCAGGATAAAATATGTGGTAAAGGTAAAGATGTGCCACCCCCCATGCATTTCTCGGTTAATTGTATTTTTCCGTTTTTGCCTTTACAGTCGACCCCCTCACGAACGGCCCTCTGAATTACGACCTCCCCTCTTTTACGACTGAAATATGAATGACGGATCGTTTTTCTTCTAAACTTGCCTCCTCATTTACGACTCCCCCTCTAACGCGTCTTGCGACCGTAAATCTTGTTGATTTTACGACCGATGCAACACATTCTGACAATTATCAGTCGCAAAAACGATGATATCTATCCTTCTCGGCCTCAGTTCGAGCCGACGCACAGCTGGGGTACCACTGTTGTTAGGTCAATCTCGGTAAAAACGAACCGTTCTCATGCCGAAATTGAAGAATTTAATCAGCGATATCACGATCTGACCACTAAATGTCACCACTTTTATGCACATGTGTCATCACTGAGCAGTTTATGATCAAAGTTTGAACTGAAACGGTCGCGATCGTGTCGATCTTTACGAACTCTGTGCACACGTAGGCCTAAATGCGAAGTCAACTCCCAAGTTGAAACTAGGTGATCGGTCACACTCCATAAGTTGGAACTCAGTGAATGGTCTCACTTTACAAAAAATAAGTTGAAAAGCAGCTCCTTTCCGTTATCAAACTGATAAATCGGCGTTAGTGCGTGCACTGAAACACTCACTGAATGCAAACAACACACAAAATCCGATAAATGAAAGCAGCTGGCGCATTAGCGTTTGCCCTGATTTCGTATTTGCGGTGTATGCGGCGCCATTTTGTCAGCCGAGTTGTATGCGCGGTAAAAGTTCCGTGTGTGCAAACTGTGATTGAAAATGAACTGCCAGAGCGTACTAAAATGGCGAAAATTAGGTCTGTACTGTTGTTATGTGTAGTTTGTGTGTGAGTGCAACACGGACCGCGAGCACACTTTCTGTTTTAGCCCGTTTTCGCTCGTTTTCGTATATTAGCTAGACCGCGATGTTTCATTCAAGAATGACGGAGAAAGCATGTTTTAGTTCTAGTGTATGCATGCGCTGTGCGTCATATACGGTGTAGTGAGTCACTGAGTGCATTGTTTTGGTCGCCCCTGATTTAAGACCCCCCTCTTTTACGACCGATTTTGCGCGATTTTTTGAAGGTCTTAAAAGAGGGGGTCGACTGTATTACCATACATAAAGCTGTATTTTAGGAACATTTTTAGCTAATAACCTTTTTGGAATACTAACCCTAACCCTACCCCTAAACCTAACCCTACCCCCCACTATGTACTGCAGTACACCGCGATTTGTGACAGTTGTGGTTCGTTGCGTTTTTCCTTCTTATACGGTGGGGGGTAGGGTTAGGTTTAGGGCTAGGGTTAGGGATAGGGTTAGTAATGCAAAAAGGTTATTAGCTAAAAATGTTCCTAAAATACAGATTTATGTATGGTAAGAAAGGCAATAACGGAAAAATACAATTAACCGAGATAGGTAGGGGGGGGTGGCACATCTTGACCTTTACCAAATATGCACACATTAAATACATCTATCCCCCGTGAGGATACCGGGGGGAGGTCTTTTGTACAAATAGTTCCCCCACCTTCTGGAAGTTCTGTGCTTGTTACTTCCTCTAATTCTGTCATTCTCTTTGACTCTGCCTTTCCCCTTTGCTTACTGTCATCTGCTATCTTTCTATCTCACTGGTCCATTCTCCTGCCTTTTTTCTATAAATTCTTACTAAGATTTCTTCAGCCGAAGTCGGACATGCTGGGCCTAACTATTTGTTAGTTAGGCGCATAACGGCAGCATGACACATCTACGCTCATATGACAGGAAACTGAGAACGAAGAAGAAGAAGAATACACCTAAAAGCAGAACAGAGAAGAACAGGTAATGATTATGATAAAGACCATGCGAAGTGAAGCGTGAAAATAAAGACCAAGCAAAACTGTAGGAGGGTAGCCAAGGTAAATCTGAGGTACAGTGCTTGTCTTGTAAGCAACAGTACCAATATGTGATGATCAGCAGCAGCAAGTTTTTCTACTTGGCCTCCACTTGAACGTATTGTCTAAGTGCCAAGTCTTTCAGAAAGACAGGACTGGGGTCTTGTGTGCTCCTTATTTTGTACACAAAGGGTTGCTAATTATCAAAATTTATCCTTCTTCTTCGATCGCTCAGTTTCCTGTCAATTATGAGCGCAGATTCGTCATGCTGCTGTTATTCACCTAACTAAGAAATAGGCCCAGCAAGTCCGGTTTTGACTGGAGAAATTCTTTTTTAAAGTGTTTCTTGAAAAAAGACAGAATGAACCGTTACGGCAGAAAGATAGTAGATGACAGTAAGCAAAGGGAAAAGGCAGAGTCAGAGAGTGACAGATTAGAAGAAATTACAAGCACAGAACTTCCATAAAGTGGAACTATTTATACAAAAGATCCCCCGGTATCCCCACGGGGGGAGCCCTCCCATATAAGACCTACTTCTCCGAGACATTGCCCTTCTTTGTAAGTATTAAAATTACCTCCCTCATAAGACCCCTCCCTATGAGACCTCATTTGGGATGATTTTTAAAGGTCTTATAAAGGAGGTTCCACTGTATAAGAGAACAGGGTTTCCATACGGAAATTGTGGATTTAATGTGTACAGGCCCTAAAAGTGTCAATCAATTACAAGAATGACCCATCTGGGCTTGCCGCCATTGTGAAATCTATGTCACCCGTGTATACCGGTGAGTGCGCTGCCTTACCCAGCATGCGGGCCTCCTTTCCTGTGAGGGGGATGCCCGAGCTGGGCTTGCCGCTATTGTGAAATCTATGTCACCCGTGTATAACGGTGTGTCCGCTGCCTTACCCAGCATGCGGGCCTCCTTTCCTGTGAGGGGGATGCCCGAGCTGGGCTTGCCGCCATTGTGAAATCTATGTCACCCGTGTATACCGGTGTGTTCGCTGCCTTACCCAGCATGCAGGCCTCCTTTCCTGTGAGGGGGATGCCCGAGCAGGGCTTGCCGCTATTGTGAAATCTATGTCACCCGTGTATACCGGTGTGTTCGCTGCCTTACCCAGCATGCAGGCCTCCTTTCCTGTGAGGGGGATGCCCGAGCTGGGCTTGCCGCTATTGTGAAATCTATGTCACCCGTGTATAACGGTGTGTGCGCTGCCTTACCCAGCATGCGGGCCTCCTTTCCTGTGAGGGGAATGCCTGAGCTGGGCTTGCCGCTATTGTGAAATCTATGTCACCCGTGTATAACGGTGTGTGCGCTGCCTTACCCAGCATGCGGGCCTCCTTTCCTGTGAGGGGAATGCCTGAGCTGGGCTTGCCGCTATAGTGAAATCTATGTCACCCGTGTATAACGGTGTGTGCGCTGCCTTACCCAGCATGCGGGCCTCCTTTCCTGTGAGGGGAATGCCTGAGCTGGGCTTGCCGCTATAGTGAAATCTATGTCACCCGTGTATAACGGTGTGTGCGCTGCCTTACCCAGCATGCGGGCCTCCTTTCCTGTGAGGGGGATGCCTGAGCTGGACACCGAGCTGTCCTGGCTGACCCGCGGGGATTCTGCAGCTTCTTCATCCTGCGCAAATCAACAAAATTATCGCCTTGGCATGAGGCTGTGTCAGACCAGTTGACATAAGCTAGAACACCAAGGCTACATCAAAATGTTGTTATGCTTTGCATGGTTGTGTGGGGATTGTCTTAAGTCACACACACACACATACACAAGGCATCAAATCAGGGCCTGTTATCCGAAGACCCCATTTTCTTAATTTTGGGAGGTAAAGACAGGCCTAATGTTAGACATGTCACAGAGGAATTCCCAATATTGCATGCAATAGTGACACTTGCAATTTTGTGTTCTATTACTATCTGTATTCCTGATTCAGCTCAGACATAGATATTAAGGCTGTAATAAGGTTTACATTATACTTCAACCTTTAGTCGTAAAATAAAAAAATACAAATTCTGTTGCTGATCTAAAATCTTCCTGCATACTTTAGCTCAAAGCAGGTTTTTTTTAAGGACATGCTAAAAAATCAACAGCTTAAAAAACAATTAGCTGAAAGAAAAGTAACTATTTCATAGCATCCAGGTCCTCCGAAGTCGGAGTGTGGCTGCCCACATGGCGTGGTAATCAAAAACGGTCACACACGTAATGTTCTCATCCCTAGCTGGTGCATTTGTATCATAGTGTTCAAGTGCTTCAGCTATTGGGATGATCCCTGGAGTCTTTAAGCCAGGGTACAACAACAACAGCATCCAGGCAAAACTACCCCCCCCCCCCCCCCCCCCTTACATTTAACACCCAATATTTCTCCGCTTAGATTTAAAACTACCAGTATCGTTTATAAAGCTGATTCAAGAGTTCTTGATTGTTGATTGATCAACCTACCTCTTTGTCTTTTTTCCCTTCATCGGATTCCGCATTCTCACTCTTCTTTTCCGCCCCTTTCCCCTGTGCTCGCTGGGCCATCAGTTGCTGCCAACACCACACAATTTGGGCTCAGTCCAGGAAAATAGCAATTAAGTCAACAGGAAGAGCATAAAAACAAGAGAGCTGTCAGAAACCTTATCATTATGATGATGCATTCTCACTCTTCTTTTCCGCCCCTTTGCCCTGTGCTCGCTGGGCCATCAGTTGCTGCCAACACCACAATTTGGGCTCAGTCCAGGAAAATAGCAATTAAGTCAACAGGAAGAGCATAAAAACAAGAGAGCTGTCAGAAACCTTATCATTATGATGATGCTTTTTGAGAATAAATTCTGCTCTAAATTCACAATTAAACCCTTTCGCCGCCAATGTTAAAAGGCATCTATTCAGGGCTTGTTATCAGTAGACCCATTTTCTTGATTTGGGGAGGTAAGGATAGCCTAATGTTATACATGTCACAGAGGAATTCCCAATATTGCAGATACTTTGTTTTTGTCTACCCAGTTAAGTTTAATGGTATTTTTGGGTTGAAAAATGGCTGGCGGCGAAGGGGTTAAATTATAAGAATAACATTCCATTGGGTTGGCAATAATTCGGATTTAATATTTAATCTTTCATCTTCCAACTGAACAAGAGCAGATAAGACAACCTTTAAAAAAATAAAATATATGTATCTGCATCTAAACATTATTTTCATTCATGTTTTTTTTAGTTTTTTTAATATTTCTCCCATCCTTTTGTCTGTCTGTCTCTATTTCTCGCTGTCACACACACACCTATCAAACTTTTCATCCCTCCTACCCTAACACACACACAAAACACACACACTTATCAAACTTTTCACCCCCTCCTACCCTAACACACACACAAAACACACACACCTATCAAACTTTTCATCCCTCCTACCCTAACACACACACAAAACACACACACTTATCAAAACTTTCACCCCTCCTACCCTCACACACACACAAAACACACACACTTATCAAAACTTTCACCCCTCCTACCCTCACACACACACAAAAAACACACACACTTATCAAACCTTTCACCCTTCCTACCCTCACACACACTTATCAAACCTTTCACCCCTCCTACCCTCACACACACACAAAACACACACACTTATCAAACCTTTCACCCTTCCTACCCTCACACACACTTATCAAACCTTTCACCCCTCCTACCCTCACACACACACACACACACACTTATCAAACCTTTCACCGTTCCTACCCTCACACACACACACACTTATCAAACCTTTCACCCCTCCTACCCTCTCACACACACACACACACACACTTATCAAACCTTTCACCCCTCCTACCCTCACACACAAAACACACACACTTATCAAAACCTTTCACCCCTCCTACCCTCACACACAAAACACACACACTTATCAAACCTTTCACCCCTCCTACCCTCACACACACAAAACACACACACTTATTAAACCTTTCACCCCTCCTACCCTCACACACACAAAACACACACACACTTATCAAACCTTTCACCCCTCCTACCCTCACACACACACACAAAAACACACACACCACTTATCAAACCTTTCACCCCTCCTACCCTCACACACACACACACACTTATCAAACCTTTCACCGTTCCTACCCTCTCACACACACACACTTATCAAACCTTTCACCGTTCCTACCCTCTCACACACACACACTTATCAAACCTTTCACCCCTCCTACCCTCACACACACAAAACACACACACTAGGTATTCCAAAGCCCTGCCTTGCAGCTGTGACAAACTGCCCAGAATGCCGATTTTTGCTTGTTTTCAACTTTCATTTTTTCCTTCCTGAATGAAAATTATGAATAAGAACTCATACCAAATTGTACTTCTGTCTTTTGTGGTTCTATTGGTGTGCTTTTTATTCTTGTGTATGATGTGTTATTATTTTAAAACATTTGTTGAAAATACCAACCGTATTGGAGTTTTTGGCCGCCGACAAGCCTTCTGACTAAGGCCGTCGGCACCCCCCGGCACTTCATGGCTTTGGATGAGCCTGCCCATTTACTCAATATTAACTAAAGTGGTTCTATCTAAAAGGAAATTGAATGCTCTTTAAAACCATGCACTTTTTGAAAGGGTGGGGTCATGTTAAGCTGGTTAAAATTTAGTTCAAACTTTTCAAAGTAAAATTTCTGATCGAAAATGATAACATTTTTGCGTGAAAGTTACACCGATCGAAAGCTTGAGGTTTTCTCTTCCCGTGATGACATGTTCTATTTGTATCCGACCAATGGGCACGCTCAACCACGAACCCAAACTCCGCGAAGCGCGTGACCTCATTCAGCCATTTACAACTGGCCGACAAAAATGGCGCACGCACGACAACGCTAACAGAGGTTCAGTTTCATCGCGAAAATATTGCCCATCTTGAAATTATCTACGATATTGATTCCATGCTAGGTGAGTATTGCTGTTTAAGATTATATTCGTGCATTTTTTATGCATATATGATGTTGTAAAGTTTTGTATTTCCGTAAAACATGACATCGTTCTTGAGCTAGAAATCAAATCTTTGACACGGCGAGCAGTCGAGTACTATCGAAGCCGAGCTAATTTTTTCTCATCATGTAAACCGATCATAACCATTATAGATGTTTTGGAAAAAGCCTATTATTAACGCTTAAAGATGTAATTAGGAATAAAATTGAAAGATTTTAAAGAAATCGATCAAAATGTGAGATCACGTGATGTTGAAAAAATGGTCTGTCTGACTAGTTAGACTGAGTGACTTCCCTTGGCAATATTCGATTCTGTTTTTCGATCGGCCTAGGCCTAGGATCAGAATTATATTTCCTCGTTTTTTGCCCAATACTTATTCAAATCAGTAATTGTTTTGGTTAAAATTATTGCGCTTCTAGACTTCTGCATGTATTTTGCAAAAGATTCAACTGTTTGTTTCTGAATTGAAAACCTTTAGTCAGTAAAGTGAAGCATCTTCAACTTCAAGTTCAACCCAGATTCTGAGATAGAGAGGAATATCATGCTAGGCCTAAGTAAACGTTGTCTTGGCCTAGACCTACGGCTACCAACAAAATCGAAACTAGTTAATGCTAAGCAAAACTACAAAAAACAGTCAATTGTTCTCAATATTGTGTTTCATTAACAATGAACAGATACTGGAGAATGCACACACACTAACAGTAACAATACATTGAATGATTGATAAAGGTCTGCTGTTTCTCATTCACAAACATGAGATTTTGATTTCTGCACGCTTTATTTTACACACACACACACACACACACTACAAGGAACTTAACTCAAGCACCTAGCAACCCAATAATAAACATACAATTAAAGACCCAACTGGGTTATATGCACACACACAACACACAGTGCATGTGGATGTACCTGAATTAAGACAATTTGATGCAGTTTCAAGTTTCAGGCAACTGACTTCCTAAAACTCTCTCTCTCTCTCTCTCTCTCTCTCTCTCTGCAGGCATGGGAATTGTCCGCAAAAAATTTTTTTTAAGGCAAACTTTAAGTTACTAAATACTTCAATTTTTATGATAATATATTTTAATGCTGTAAAAATGGGGGGGGCTTTTCAGATTTTTGTGTCTCTAACAATTCCCATGCCCGCTCTCTCTCTCTCTCGCGCGCACACACACACTAAGGGGAGAGAGAGACTAAATTTTATATATGCGCTTAAAATTTTAAAAACGAAGTTCAACAAAGACATAATATAATTATAATAATTTTATTAATAGCTCACACACATGCAAATATGCATGCACATACGCACATAACCTTTCTCTCGTTCTGTGTGTGCGACTAAATTAATACAATGTTCTATTGCATTGCCTGACCTAGGGCCCAACATCCGTGGTCGTCAACGACTGACAGGAGGTCAACTACCACCTGATGTGATTCATAATCACCGTACTGGGAGTGGGCCAATTAGGAGTTTTCAAATAAATTTTGGAGATTCGTTTCAGATTATTTAAATATTAGCTTCATTTTACTTTGTCTTTGAAAAAGAAGATGGGAAAATTATATTTCAGGTGAGGAAAAAAATTGGACTGTGGATTGAAGTTGTTTTTTTCCCTCAAGTTTAAATTCATGTAAGGACTTCACAACAGAATCTTAACGCAAAGCACTTGTGGTGTCTTGCTTAGTTGCTAAAAATGAAAATATATGGAAGTATTCATTTCGGAAAATAAAAGTTAAATCAAAGAACTGACGCATATATTCTGTTTTATTATGTTGCAGGTGGCGAAATGGTTCCAAGATCTGATTCCTGGTTCCGGGTTTCCACCTGAACGTGCCAGGAACCTCTCAGGACTGAGGGAAACTCACCTGTCAAAGCATTGCTTGCCAAAGAATTTGACGTTGTCACTTTGAATAATGCATTACGGCATAACTCAATCAAGTCTATGTGCATCATGCAAAAATATTTGTTTTTTGTTCCTTGTTGTATTGTTGTCCGCTACTTGACGTCACGCGCTGCACGCCTTTTTGGCAATTGTTTGAGCATGCCCATTGGTCGGATAAAAATAGAACATGTTGTCACGGGAAGAGGAAACCCCAAGCTTTCGATCGGTGTAACTTTTATGCAAAAATGTTATTTTCGATATTTTGAACAGTTTGAACTAAATTTTAACCAGCTTAACATTGCCCCACCCTTTCAAAAAGTACATGGTTTTAAAGAGCATTCAATTTTCTTTTAGATAGAACCATTTTAGTTAATATTGAGTAAAGGGGCACGCTCATCCAAAGCCATGAAGTGCCGAGGGGTGCCGACGGCCTTAGTCTGAAGGCTCTGGCAGCGGCCAAAATCTCCAATACGGTTGGTATTTTCAACAAATATTTTAAAATAATAACACATCATACACAAGAATAAAAAGTACACCAATAGAACCACAAAAGACAGAAGTACAATTTGGTATGAGTTTTTATTCATAATTTTCATTCACGAAGAAAAAAAAAAAAAGTTGAAAATGTGAACAAATTAAAAATTTGAATATTTTTGTTAAAAAAAGCATTAAAATTTTAAATGTTTTGTAAATTTTGCATTTTACTTGTTTTCAGAGTAGAGGACATTAAAAACTTGACAATTTGGTATAAAGTGCAACTCAGTAGCATTAAAAATGACAAAGTTATAGCAATTTGAAAAACCTTCAAAATTGATCCTTTTTGGCCAGGCGCTCAAATTCGATGATGTACCATTTTCATTGGACCAGTATGATGTAACTATCACAAACAGAGTTCTGAAAAAAATTGAGCATAATCTCTTTATCACTATAAAGTTGTAATCAAGATTTTGTAGTTATGGTACTGAAAACAACTGTGTACCAGACCTTTGAAATACCCCCATTGTGCGATTTTGTTCCAAGAATCTGTGGAAATAACTTAATTTTTGACAGAGTTTGGAGATTTACAACTTTTTTTGTAAAGCATTTGATGTCAACAAATTTTGTGTGTTTGATTATCAGTATATAAAGATTAAAAACCAGAACTTTGAGATCTCTGTGACTTTATGATTTTTTGCTGTGTGCGAGTGAAAATGGCACAAAAATGTTGCCGAAAAATTTTCTAAGTCTAAAAATCACATAAAACGTCATAACTTTTTTATTTTTTACCACACAGACTTGTTTCTGGTATCACATTAATCAGGATCAAAAGATCTATCAAACTGTAGCAACAGACAATGTGTAGCATGTATTATTGAAAACCCCTTTGGAATACCTACACACACACTTATCAAACCTTTCACCCCTCCTACCCTCACACACACACACAAAACACACACACACTTATCAAACCTTTCACCCCTCCTACCCTCACACACACACAAAAACACACACACACTTATCAAACCTTTCACCCCTCCTACCCTCACACACACACACAAAACACACACACACTTATCAAACCTTTCACCCCTCCTACCCTCACACACACAAAACACACACACTTATTAAACCTTTCACCCCTCCTACCCTCACACACACACACTTATCAAACCTTTCACCCCTCCTACCCTCACACACACACACACAAAACACACACACACTTATCAAACCTTTCACCCCTCCTACCCTCACACACACACACACAAAACACACACACACTTATCAAACCTTTCACCCCTCCTACCCTCACACACACTTATCAAACCTTTCACCCCTCCTACCCTCACACACACACTTATCAAACCTTTCACCTACCCTCCTACCCTCACACACACACTTATCAAACCTTTCACCCCTCCTACCCTCACACACACACACTTATCAAACCTTTCACCCCTCCTACCCTCACACACACTTATCAAACCTTTCACCCCTCCTACCCTCACACACACAAAACACACACACACTTATCAAACCTTTCACCCCTCCTACCCTCACACACACAAACACACACACACACTTATCAAACCTTTCACCCCTCCTACCCTCACACACACACACACACAAAAAACACTTATCAAACCTTTCACCCCTCCTACCCTCACACACACACACTTATCAAACCTTTCACCCCTCCTACCCTCACACACACACACACAAAACACACTTATCAAACCTTTCACCCCTCCTACCCTCACACATACACACAGACAGACCTGCTGCATCCCTCTCAGAGCATTCTGCAGACAGGTGATTCGCTTCTCCAGTTCCTCGGTGTTGTGCTTGTGCTCGTGCTTCACCATCTCATTCTCGTTCTTGTAGGCCTCCAGCTGGCACTTGAGTGTGTCGTTCTCCTCCTTCAGGCTGTTCAGCGCCTGGCCATTCGCCACCTGCTCCGCTGCCTCCATGGACGCTGCTGTAATAACCATGATGACCATCATGATGAAGATGTACAATTACAATGACGATAATGATAAACAATAACCATGATGAGCATGATGATGATGTACAATTACAATAATGACGATAATGATAAACAATAACCATGATGATGATCATCATGATGATGATGTACAATTACAATAATGACAATGATAATGATAAACAATCACCATGATGATCATCATGATGATGATGTACAATTACAATAATGACGATGATAATGATAAACAATAACATCATGATGATGATGATCATCATGATGATGTATGTACAATTACAATAATGACGATGATAATGATAAACAATAACCATGATGATCATCATCATGATGATGTACAATTACAATAATGACGATGATAATGATAAACAACCATGATGATCATCATGATGATGATGTACAATTACAATAATGACGATGATAATGATAAACAATAACCATGATGAGCATCATGATGATGATGTACAATTACAATAATGACGATGATAATGATAAACAATAACCATGATGATCATCATCATGATGATGTACAATTACAATAATGACGATGATAATGATAAACAACCCATGATGATGATCATGATGATGATGTACAATTACAATAATAATGACGATGATAATGATAAACAACCATGATGATCATCATCATGATGATGATGTACAATTACAATAATGACGATGATAATGATAAACAATAACCATGATGATCATCATCATGATGATGTACAATTACAATAATGACAATAATGACGATAATGATAAACAATAACCATGATGATGATCATCATGATGTACAATTACAATAATGATGATAATGATAAACAATAACCATGATGATCATCATGATGATGATGTACAATTACAATAATGATGATGATAATGATAAACAATAACCATGATGATCATCATGATGATGATGTACAATTACAATAATGACGATGATAATGATAAACAACAACCATGATGATCATCATGATGATGATGTACAATTACAATAATGACGATGATAATGATAAACAATAACCATGATGATCATCATGATGATGATGTACAATTACAATAATGACGATGATAATGATAAACAACCATGATGATCCATGATGATGACATCATGATGTATAATTACAATAACAATATGATGACGATAATGATAAATAACCATGATGATGATCATCATGATGATGTACAATTACAATAATAATGATGATGATAATGATAAACAATAACAATGATGATCATCATTATTTCATCATCACCTTTACTCCTCCAAAGTCGGAGTGTGGCTGCCCACGTGGCAGGGTAATAAAAAAACAGTCACACACATAATGTTCTCATCACTAGCTGGTGCTTTTTTTTACCATGGTGTTCAGGTGCTTCAGCTGTTGGGATGATCCCTGGAGTTTTTAAGCCAGGGAACATCAATAACATTGTCACCTTTACAACCATTTATAGCCCTTAACCCTTTGCGCAGTGCCCATTTGACCTGCAGGCTACACTCCCAGCTTGCGGGTTCTGAGAGGTACCGTTTTCTATGGACTATAAGGCGATACTTTGTTCCCAGACTGAGATCCCTGCGCCTCATAATGTGACCAATAACATAGTCAGGAAATAGAGTAACAACATGTTTTCCCAGACTGAGATCCCTGCGCATTATAATGTGACCAATAACATAGTCAGGAAATAGAGTAACATGTTTTCCCAGACTGAGATCCCTGCGCATTATAATGTGACCAATAACATAGTCAGGAAATAGAGTAACAACATGTTTTCCCAGACTGAGATCCCTGCGCATTATAATATGACCAATAACATAGTCAGGAAATAGAGTAACAACATGTTTTCCCAGACTGAGATCCCTGCGCATTATAATATGACCAATAACATAGTCAGGAAATAGAGTAACAACATGTTTTCCCAGACTGAGATCCCTGCGCATTATGATATGACCAATAACATAGTCAGGAAATAGAGTAACAACATGTTTTCCCAGACTGAGATCCCTGCGCATTATATGACCAATAACATAGTCAGGAAATAGAGTAACAACATGTTTTCCCAGACTGAGATCCCTGCGCATTATATATGACCAATAACATAGTCAGGAAATAGAGTAACAACATGTTTTCCCAGACTGAGATCCCTGCGCATTATAATATGACCAATAACATAGTCAGGAAATAGAGTAACAACATGTTTTCCCAGACTGAGATCCCTGCGCATTATAATATGACCAATAACATAGTCAGGAAATAGAGTAACAAAATGTTTTCCCAGACTGAGATCCCTGCGCATTATAATATGACCAATAACATAGTCAGGAAATAGAGTAACAAAATGTTTTCCCAGACTGAGATCCCTGCGCATTATAATATGGCTGATAATGTAGTCAGGAGTAACAAAATCTGAATTTTGAGTCAAATTTGGGGGGTGCGCATTATAAACCAGGTGCGCCGTATAGTCCGTAAAATATGGTACTAGTTTTGTTAGAAAATTTTTTTTGGTAAACTTACAATGAAATTAATGCTTGCAAATGGTTTAACCCTTTCACCGCCAACGTCGCATTTTAGCACCACAGTGATTAAACACCTATGTCACTAAAAGGCATCAAATTGGGGTCTATTATCCAAAGACCCTATTGTCTTAGTTTTGGGAAGTAAGGATAAACCTTATTTTATATATCTCACAGAAGAATCCCCAATACTGCAGATGGATTTTGTTCTCTACTCAGGTAAATTTAATAGCAATTTTTGACTGAAATATGGCTGGCGGTGAAAGGGTTAAAATCGTGCAACAAGCTTAGCGATCATTCCGACGCAAATAGCTTCAGAATAAGCGTAATTTACTCATTAATAGTTTTGATATTGATAGGGAAAGTAAATGGAGGTCTCTGCCCGACAGTTTGATGGGCGCAGGCGCTGGTAGCTGCACTAGGGTAGAATGAGGTAACAGCAATGCAACCAAACCCTGAGACCTTTTCCTTGGAAGACTTCTCTCAGCTAAGACGGGAAGGAAGAGCTATTTGCAATGTCAGTGTGCTTACAAAAACAAAATGAGCTAAAACACACCACACCCGTTTGCATAATCCTGGTGTGGCTTTGAATCTTAAAAGATCTAAAACTGTACAACCAAAAAACTAAATTAAAATACACGCATAAACATGCACACACACACACTCACCCTCCCTCTTTTGTAGATGAGATTTTTCCAAAACAGACATTCCGCTTTGGCTGAAAATGTTGATTTTAAAAAAATATTGTCAAAAAACAAGAGTTGCATCCATGAAGTCAAACTGGTAAACTCACCAACACCGTCAATCGCCTTGCGCTTTCTCTTGCCGGATGGCTCTTTGGCGGCGTCATCTTCGTCGGAGAAGTCCATTTCCGTTTCTCCAGGCTCGGCAAACTGGGCCTGCTGGCCCTCCCGCTCCTCCTGCAAGAGAACACAACAGTCTGTGTAGACTTGAACAGGGACTTCCCACTTTATGCAGGTCTGCATAAGAAATGCGAATGCAAAGAAACGCACCTCTAAATCTTCTATCTTAACAAAGTGATAATGGAACTAAGAAACATCAAAACGCTACATTAACACAGATGAAGATGAACAAATAAACACAAGTAAAAACCCCAAAATTTTCATCTTTAAAAAAAACTTTTTTAAAGGATGAAGATGAGGCAATAAGTTTATAAACAAATTGGTTCGGTGAATGAATGACATATGGATAATTTAATGACGTAAGAATTAATTGACGAAATTGTGAATGAAATTAAGAAAGTGAACAAGAACCTCCCATCATACTATCAGTCACTGTCACTCTGCCTTCTATTAATTAAATAGTTTATAATTGAAAAGCAGTTTACGTCAATGTAAAAGTAAACACATTTTACTGTTATTCTCCGTCTGCCTTTCATTAAAGTGCTCTCACTCAAAACTGGTAGTGGAAAGAAATCCTAGAAATGTCAAAAACTATTAGGAGGAAAGCCAAGAATGCCTTATTGAAAGGAAAATCTTGAAGTATAGCACACAAAAAGAGAGATTTTAAAGCCTTGGACTTAGAGATTTTTAAGTATAATAAAGAAGACGGTCTAAAATCCTTTCTAAGAATAAAAATAAAATCTAGAAATGTCATACAAAAGAATAAAGAGAATAGCCAAGAGCTTTTTGAAAATTCTGATGAAAACTTTGAAGCATTAAATGGCAACTTTTCAAAGATGATTATGGAAAACAATAAGGGAGACATTGCTAGTTTCAAACTTTTTACTCTTTTTAAAGTCATTTCTCAGTCAGTTTTCATCCAATCAAGCTTTCTTTAATTAAATCTGAAAATCAGTTACATGCACAGAAAATATATCAACAATCAGGACTTCTGATCTTTTCCTCTCTTAAGGGGTACATTCACCCCCTGTTTAGAATTTTAACGGGCATTTTCACCCCCAGTTGCTCCCCCCCCCCCCCCCCCCCCCATGTAAACACACACACACAAACACCCACTCACTCTCACATGCACACACACACACACACACGGGGACAAACTTAAGTGGTTTAAATTCGTAGCTCTTTATACTCGGACAGCATGAAATTCACTATGTTGATGTGCACTGAAAAAATGCTCATACCTCTGCTTTTACATTGAGAAAACAACTGAAAGACAATTTGCCATCTTGGTTTGTAAAAAAAACAAATACTTGAAATTCACTATGTTGAAGTGTACCTTAAAAAAAATGCTCATATCTCTGCTTTTGCTATATAATTGGATGCTGACCAAAAAAAAGTCTACCAATGAGCAATGAGCTTTCAACGATTTGGGCTTTCTGCGCGATCCAGTAGAATTTTAGATCTAGCCTTGACAGCTTGAGGCAGAAAGGCCTAGCAGACGAATGAAATGCGAAGAATGTAATCAACTTACTGATAACCAACGGTTGTGTTCACACACGCGTCATTATTTTAATGCGTCATCTCACCCTCTAAATGAGATTTTAAAGGGTAAATCTCATGCAGTTTCATATTCTAGGGGGTGGTTTGAGAGCTCTAGTGCGTAAATACGCACAATCTGTACGTTTTCAGAAGCCCTGTCAACAATACTGGAGGTTCCAATTCATTCAGCAGCCTTTTTACTCATGGCTTGATTTTTTTTTTAAACCATGTGAACGACATCTGAAGTGACCTTCGATCAGAAGCTCACATAAATAACCCCAACGGCACACAAACAAAACTAATGGTTTACCTGTCTTCAGATTAAATGTTCCTGTTTGTTCAATTCTAAATAATCATCATCCCCAAACCCTACAAACCAGTCTTTCGCAGAATCTGCAACAGGCACCTAAACACAGAAAGATCCATATCCGCACTTACCTTGAAATTACAATGTGTTTACAACATGATCAAATTCATTCATATTCATCACGTTCGTTCAGTCAAGCTAAAAAAATCTGGCCTTGAAGACACGAATGCAGGTTTACCAACACTAAAAAACCACCTGAAGATCTTCAACTTCTTGTTGGTTCTTCCCAGGCGAGCCCTTGGTGAGATATCACTTTACCCCTTGATGCAGCAGGACTGTTCCACTTTTCCGTTGTCACTTCATGAAGGGAGTTCAATTTACCAAACATCTGGAAGGATTCACCTTGTCGCTTGCTAGTCATGTAGCAGAACCAAAGCAGTCGGTTTTGAGTACAATAAGTTATTACGCGATTCAGTTCGTGTATCTCCTCTTCAACCGTCCAACAACCTTCCATACTGGCACCACGCAGTTGGTGAATATATGAGGTCGAGATCAGATCACATACAACCAACCCGTCTCCAATTTGTTTTTTATCCATCGCTTCCATGGCGGGCCTCCATTGAAAATGGTGTCTTGACAATGTTGAAGATTTCTTATCTTTTTCAATAATGTTTGAAAACCATTATACAATTTTTTTCAGAGACCCCATTTCTGTATCCATCAAGACTTCTTGACTGTTTTGAAAAAAATAACAAACTGCCTCAGTCTTTCCACTTCAGTCTCTTTTGTCTTTTGGGATTTTCAGCCAAATTACATCTGATATTTTGTTATATTTTTTATTATTCTGACGTATCAGAAACATTTTTCAGATATTCTGGTTAAGAAAGGGGGTCTCTGGTAATTTTTGGAACCAGATTTTATGATAGACTTCGTAAATGATAAAGGATTTTTGCTAAAAAGTAAAGAATTTGGATACTCAGATAAAACCTTTCTTCAGAAATGCACAAGGAATACTGCTTAGGCACTATACTTGCTTTAAACACACACAGACACAACACACACATTGAGACATATAACACACAACACACACAAGTTAATATATCAATCTTAAATGATCTTTTGGTCTAAGTTCTTTTCATTAATAGATAAATACTTACCAGAATTAAGATTGTTTTCTCGTTCTGTTGTCAACGATCAAAAATATTGTTTATCATAGGAAAAGCAAATCACCATTTTGATGAGCACATGAGCTGAGTGACATCTTTTTAGTGGAGAAACATACTTCTCTCTCACACGCAAACATATACACACATACATGTGTCCACGCGCATGTGCGCACACACACAGAAAAAAACGAACACATACACAGTGCCAACCAAACCACTCTTCTGAAGCAGTTTACCTCTGAGTATCCATGCCAAAAAATAGTCTTACCATCAGCTACTACAAAGTTTGCTCTCTCTGTTTTTCTTTTCACAAACTGCAGTATCAATTATACAATAAAGCTTATTTCAATAGCAATCGTCCATCATAAAATCTGCTTCACAGAACTTGTATCAACTGAACACTCCAACAAGAACCGGTGATCAGAAGAGGGTGGCATGTCAAGATAAAATGTTTCTACATTTCATTTTGCTTATATCAATCATGGAGAATAGTTTATTTTGTACATTTTAGCAAACCAATTTTATCAAATACAATGTGAGTGGGTTCTAGCTGCTGAACTTTGCTGCCACTGTTCCAGAGAACAAATAATTTTTTAACATTTTTTTGGTGTAAAGATCACAATTATATTCATCAATCAAATGTTGTGATCGATTCAAATGTACATAATATGTTTCCACATTTCTGTCATATTTTTCAATTATTCGAACTATTTATTCGGAAGTTATTTCACGATCTTCCTATTGGAAGCATTTATGATAGTGACGAACAGAAACGCCCTGTAAAAAGGGTCAAAAGAAAAAACAACAGAGAAATCTACGCTTCAAGTAAGCTTCTTTTAACGTGCTGGAGTGTTTTAGGTTTTATGGTTCTTCTTAATAATAGAGATGTTTCTTTTTTGTTGTAAACGGGAGTTGATATTTGTCAGCCACCCTCTCCTGCATTGGGACGGTGTCCGTTCCTCACGTGGCTCTTGTTCTCACCTTGATGGCTTTGTACCAGGAGTCCATGTTCTTGCGCTGGGCCTTGGTAAAGTGGTCCCAGTTCCTCTGCTTCAGGGCCGAGGTGAACACGCTCTCTATCTGACCCACTTGAGTGACACAGCAATAACCACCACACGGTTACCATCATTACGCTCACAGGGCATCTGTGTGCTAACCAGTTCTGACCTCAATGGGTTTTTTTAAAATACTAGTCATTATTTACCATTCTTTCGAAGTGACCACTGTCTTTGAAAATTGTGACCATCTAGAAAAAACCCAACAACAGCAATGACTATAAAAGGTTCAGTTACTTACTGTACTTGTGATTCAGTTAACTCTTCTCATGCCACCTGCAACAGCTATTGCCAGTGATTTTATCCATAGCTTACAGCCACGGATGCTACCTACTTCCAGTCAGCACTTTGCCAACTCTCACACAGTCTCACCGTTTATGCCACAAGGTTTCTTGTAGCATATGCACTTGAACAAAACAAAACGACTTCATCCATTTGTGTTCTGGGCCACTAATCGACTGGTGTGAGTAACGAGGTAAAAAGGTCACTTTCAACCGATTTGTTTTGGGGGGTTTAAGGACGATGGGTTCTGGGCATAGCATAGCTCTTGGGAAGTCAAAAGCAGTAAATAATAATTTTGATGGTTGCACAAAAAATGAAATTGTGGTGGGGGGTAAACAAATCAAAGATGAAGAAACAGCTAAGTCACTCGAGAACTTGAATGCCAAAATATCTGACTGAGATTGTCATTCATTTTGACCAGGATACTGAAGTTAGGAGCAGCTCGAAACATGATGCTAACAACCACGATACTTGGCTGAAAAACATCAATTAATTATGTCATTCAACTGTAAGGTGATCCAAGATAAATTACACTTCTTACACAAGTCCACAAAATGTCATAAATATCCAGTTACAACTTCTTTTTTCTTTTCCTGTTTTAACGTAAATGGACAATTTTGTATTCCACAAAAAGATTTGTGGTGTATAGTATAAGAGTAAATGGCATGAGAAAAGTTAAATTTGACTAAAGAGTAAAGTTAAAATATACTGATCTCATACTTAGTCGAGGCTTCTACATAATTAGTGAATGAATTTCATTATAATGAGAAAGATACTTAGACAGACAGACAAAAATTTCATGAGGAAAAAGACAGACAGACAAATAAATTAATCAAAATTGCAACCCTCAAAACGTAAGTTTTTAAGGGTTTGGTTTAAATAAATTAGCACATCTCTCTCTCTCTCTAACACACACCCTCACACACACACATATACACATAGAAAGAGAGAAAATATCAAAGCAGTGTTAATTTTGTTATATAAAGAAAATTAAAAAGATATCTAGTAGCATGAGTATGTAACAAATTTGAGGCACTGGGGCTAATTCACAAAATGTCAAACACGTGCAACAGGGAATTGGTCACAGGTGTTCGTACTGTAGAATAGACTACAAAATTGCCCACATTTCTTGCCCATAGTTCCGTGAACTCTCTATTTCAAGGCCTTCATTAAAATTCAAGGTTACCCACCCAAGTCAAATGGCCTATTGTCCTGAAGTCCTCTTGACTAGAGAGTGGGGACACATCCTGGACTAGGCATATCCAATGTGAACAACTGTTCTCCAAGTTTCCAGAATAGCAGTTGTTTCCTACAGTATCTGGGCGTCATGGTCTAAAATGACTGACAAACCTTAATCCCTCAGAGTAGGATTGTGACCGACCACTCTCAACCCAAAGTGCCAAAAAATCAGTGTTGATTGTGGGCACTAAAGGGAAGAAGAAACATTCAACGTCTTGTGTGAAGACTAGAGAAACAACTTATTCATCCTTTTGCTTATTTTGTCCCTGAAACTAGTGAAAGGCTAGGCCAGCTTACATTGTATAAATTCCAAATGGGTGATATGGACTGTTTGAACACACTATTTACAGTTACATGGGTGCTCCTTGGAAATTTAAAAAACCTGCAAGGGGGTGACCCCAGCGGAGTGCAGGGGCAGCGCACACACACATATACTGCTCTTTTTCCACCCCTCTAGACTAGTGCAAGTGCTACATTCCTTTGAACATAGCAAATGCTTATATAGGCCCTTTTCATTGTACAAGTGTGTGTATGTGTGCGAGTAAGAAAATCGTTGCTTCTCAAATTCTCATAATCCGGCGGCTCTAGGCAATTTAAAAATCCTGCAATTCAGGACATCCTGCAAGAAGGAGCATCCATGCAGTTACAGCGCAATGAGTTGCTAACATTTGCAAAATGCTTTCATTCTACTCTGAACATTTTTGTGTAGCTTTCTTTTTCCATCAGCTTATGTTAAGGGCAAGTCTGGGAAACACTCATAGGGGACTTATCCACTCCGGACTTGATAATATTCATAGTCTAGGAACTTTTGTTGAATTTGTAATGATGATTAAAGAACAAAACAGCAACCCAATGCTGACTTGGTAACTGCTCGATTGATTTGGAAGATGAGGAATGGTCCTATTTTGCACATGTCAGTTTTTCATACACCATCTTTTTTTCATGATTTTCTTAACACAAGCTTAAGCTTATCTAAATTTACTGTGGGTAAAAAAAAGGTTAAACATTATCTTTACCTGAGTCCGTACCTGGGCGCCACATACTTACTCATGCGAGGAGATCGGAATTTCTGTTTCTGTCATTAATTCATAGCATAATTGCTCTGCAAGAGAAGTTTGATTAACAAATCCAATGCCATACTATACCTGTGCATGTCCCATCTAAAAAAGCAATATAAAGATATCTATCCCATCTAAATAAGCAATAAAGATATCTATCACATCTAAATAAGCAATAACGATATCTATCAGTTTTTCAGTTATAAACTCTTCCTTACCTTTGAAATGTACTGAGCAACCAAAAGAAATGCACATTGAAGGTTCATTCACAATAATTTTTCTTTGGATTTATTCCAAATCAAGAAATTTAGCATGAGTTATCTTTAAAACACATTCTTCCACCAATATGCTTTAGAAAATGTTGATGTTGCATGGGTTTTAATGCATCCCAAATGTTCAAAATTGGACAAATCTTAACTCATTCATAATTTATTTATTTTCTTACATGGCTGACAGACTTTCAAACCATGTCCTCTTCTGACATTAAGTTGCCAAAGAATATACACCAGTATTATGGCATGGAAGCCATTCATTAAAAAGTTTTTTAATCTTGTTTTTAAGTACAATCAGAAATGTTTTTAAAATCATTACTTAAAAACTCATAAGAATCAATTATTAGTCTTGATTTTTTTAAAAGTCTACTATTATTTCTTAACTTTAATTCTGTGATAAGCCTTTCCAAATGAAGAATTCATAGAACACAAATGAAGAGAGTACCGGTCAACTCACATTGCACAAAGATGACCTGAACTTACCAAAGATATCCGAGCGTTAAGTTTGCAACAAGACTGACCAACTAAACAATACATTAACCCTTTACCATGACTGCTTTATGTTACTTTGTTAGCAATGGTCACCCAGCCAAGGAAAGAGAAAACAAGTACTGCAGCAGCATGCCCGACAATTACAGGGCGCAGGTGTAGGTACCGTAGTTTTCGGGTTATAAGGCGATATTTTTGCCTACAATTTCGACCTATGCGCCTAATAAACGAGGGCGCCCTATTAGTGAACAAAAATCGTGAGAAGAGAGGCCACGATTGCCGTGCTCAGCACAGTCTACTGCGAGTCTAGACATCGGAAGTGGCAAAGAGTCACCGATACGACGAATACTCGAGTTAAAATGCTTCAAAATCCCTATTATCGTCCGAGATACCGTCCAACAGATGCCATAACCCTTCATTGGATGTAAAAAGCATTGTTGTAGAGCTTAAAATGGCATAATTCTATCAGTTTTCGACAAGAAAATTCCAAACACAACAACAGGAAGTAGCACAAACGGAAGTTCGATTATTTGAAAGGGGAGCCAACTCTCGTTTATGACAGCAATAATGGCGGTCGGCAAACGTTCACCGGATGTGTACGGGCTTCGAAATTCGACTTTCTTTGGCGAGGTATCGCCTTATAAACGTGTGCTGCCAGATAATACATCGGGCACAGTGCACAGTGAGCTACACACGAGTCAAGAATACACTAAACAAAGAAAATGTCAACTCGCTAAGCAAATGACGAACTGAACAACCTGATTTCTGAGCATTCTTCTACTTTTTCGTTGATCACTCAGTTTCCTGTCATATGAGCGCAGATGCGTCATGCTGTTGTTATGCGCCTAAAAAAAAAATAATAGGCCCAGCATGTCCGTCTTCGGCAGGAGACAATCTTTGCAAGTTTCTGGAATTAGGAGTATGGACCAGTAAGGCAGAAAGATAGTAGATGACAGTAAGCAAAAGGAAAAGACAGAGTCAAAGAGGTGTGACAGATTAGAAGATACAAGCACAGAACTTCCTGCAGGTGGGGGGACTATTTGTATATAAGATCCCTCTGGTATCCCCACAGGGGGGGGGCAGCAAGTCAACTCACAGCTTGAACCCGGTGATGATAGTAACAATACTGTCCGACAGACAAGGTCAAGCGGCAAAGAACCGGGTGGACTCACATTGCACCAGGATGCCCTGGATGCGCTGTTTGAAGAGCAGCTTGGCCTGGTTCAACTCCTCCTCGTGCTGCTGCCTCTCCTGGATCAGGCGCCGCACGTGCGAGTTGGAGCTCTGGACCAGCGTGTAGAACAGGTTCACCGACCGCTTGTCCACGCTGCCTCGCTCCAGCCACGTCACCAAGGTCTGGCAAGCCTTCATGAAGCCCGTGTCCGCTGCACACAGATTGCATCCTGTCCTTGAAGTACAGGTCACGCATCAGATTTGTCTGAAGTCCAATCCTATGAAAACTGCGGTTAACCCTTTCGCCGCCAGCCATTTTTTAGCCCCCCAAAATACCATTAAAGTGAACAGGGTAGACATTTTAAAAAATTCTGCAGTATTGGGAATTTCTCTATGAAATGTATAACATTAGGCCTATCCTTACCTCCCAAAATTAAGAAAATAAGATCTGATAACAGGTCCTGATTTGATGCCTTTTAGTGACATGGGTGTTAAACCATTGTGGATGACCATTGTGGATGTTATTTAACATTCAAAATCACACTCATAAAAAAGGCAAAACCTCTGGCACCAGAAACAGATCCTCTGCCAGCAATTCTTAATCTTCTGAAATGTGCAAATCTTCTGACAGTTTTGATGCCTGACAGGTATCTAGATATGTTTTTTAAATCTTAACCTTTATAAAAAAAATATAAAAAAGTATATCACAGATAGATTTCATCAGGTCAAGTAAGAATAAAACAAGAGCAAAAAGAATCAGACATATTTTGTCAGGTCAAGTAATGAATCCTAGACTTGAAATGTAGAGATAAAACAAGAGCAAAAAGAATCTTTTCAATTTTCTTAAAGCCATAGTCTGTTCCTTCAAGACTTAAATCAGGTTACATCTTTTCTCTTACATTAGACAGAAGAAATGCAACCACTTTTAAAAGCTTAACTCACTCAAGTCGTTCCGGCCATATATGTCCAGAATTAATAGATAGCTGTCAATATGATGCATTTGCTTCCAGGGAAGTAAATCTGTGCGCACACCATACCTTGGTCATTTCTAAACTCGCTTCGCTCCCACAATTTTGCCTCTGACTTTGCTTTTGTAATGGCTTGTTGTGGGGAATCAATCGGTGTAGTTTTTCTATATATAAAAAAAGTCTGATCTACCACTTCCCTATGTCTAAACCTGAAATAAAAAAACGTAATCTTCTTTCACTTCTCCTTTTGTTTATGTATGTTTTGTTTGTGTGTATGGCTGGAGTGATTTGTGAGATTTTTGAATAATTCAAATAATTCAGAATGAGGTTTAAAAAAAAAAGGATAATTCATCTCTAAAAAAACCTTAAGTCTAACAATGCTGCTGCTGAGGACAGAAACAAGCTCACCACTGCAATATTACTTGACAAGACACATCAAGCAGAATAACACTACCCGGTATATAAAACTTGGAAGTGATTCTGTACAGATGTCCATAAGATATTGTACGGACAAACAAAGCAAGAAAATGGCCAACACAAACAATCACAGTAACCAAGCAAGAAAATGGCCAACACAAACAATCACAGTAACCCCAGTGGAGGGCTAAAAACAAACAAACAAACTAACTAACATTTGATGGCTTCCAGCATAGCATTGCCATCGTATATGGTGAAAGGCGCCACAGAGGGCGGGGGCACGGGGGCCTCAAGAAAATGGCCAACACAAACAACAACAGTAACCCCAGTGGAGGGCTAAAAACAAACTAACATTTGATGGTTTCCAGCATGGCATTGCCATCGTATATGGTGAAAGGTAGAAAACGGCCAACACAAACAACAACAGTTGCCAAACTCATATGGTTTCCAGCATGGTGAATATGGTGAAAGGCGCCACAGAGGGCGGGGAGGGGGGCCTCAAGCGCTCTTCCTGAACCTGCTGCTGGTGGCGCAGCTCTCGTGCCAAGGCGCGCTGCTCGCATTCAAACTCGTACTGGTCGTTTCGGGCGTTGGCGTAGTCCACGTAAATCCTCCCAGTGTTGGCCTTGTCATCTTTGTTTTCGATCCTCATGCGATAGCCTGAAAAGTGCACAACAAAATGCATATGGTTGAACAAGACCAATGAAATGATTTGTCATGCACTGCTCAGCCATAACCCAAAATATTTGCTATATACCGTATTTTCCAGGCTATAAGCCGCTACATTTTTCTTCAGCTTTGACCCCTGTCGCTAAAACAACGATTGCGGCTAATTTGTGAATATTTCCCCTTCGTTATTTTGGGCTGATCGTCAACACCAGCCCGTGCGCGTTGACATCGTGCGCGTTGACATCGTCAGTCTCGGTAAAAAGGAACCGTTCTCAGGCCGATACTGAGGAATTGAATCAGTGATAACACAATCTGACCACTAAATTTCACCACTTCTATGCACATTTTTATTCACTGAGCAGTCTATGATCAAAGTTTGAACTGAAACAGTCGCAATCGAGTCGATCTTTACGAACTCTGTGCAAACAAAAATGCAAAGTCAACTTCCAAGTTGAAACTAAGTGATCGGTCTCACTCCATAAGTTGAAACTAATTGATTGGTCTCAAAAGTTTACAAAAAAGAAGTTGAGAAGCAGCTCCTTTGTGTTATTAAACTGATAAATCGGCATTAGCGTCTTCACTGAAACACTTGCTGAATGCAAACAACTCACAAAAGCCAATAAATGAAAACAGCAGGCGCTTTTGCGCTTGTGATTACGTATCTGCGGAGTGCGCTGAGCCATTTTGTTCACTGTTGGCCGAGTTGCATGCGAAGTGTTGTGTGTGCAAACTTTGACTGAGAATGAACTGCCGGTGCGTTACTTTGTCGTGTTTTGTGTTGTGTTGTGTCGATGTGCATAATCCAGTATTTGGTGGGTCAGTTATGGTGAAGACTAGGTTTGTACTGTGCAGTTTGTGTGCGAGTGCAACACAGATCGTCAACTAGCTGCCGTGGCTTTCGAGCGTTAGTCTGCTTGTCGGCTCGGGTGGCTTAGACACTGAATGCGGCTTTATCGTTGTTTTTCCCAGAATTTTAATAAAATTCAGGGGGCGCGGCTTAGACAAGGGTGCGCTTTGTAGACCTGAAAATACAGTGACTCTAGTCACCTTGTTTTTTTACCTATTCTAGTTTGGCGAGCTAATGAGATCATCAATCCTAAGAGCCAACATTTTCCTCCAGAACGGATAGCTACTTTAGCCCTCTTCAGAATGCTTCAGGGATTCTGATCATTCATTATCCTGTTACTAATGTTCTATTTTCCCAACATGTTGATACTTTAACATTTTGCGGGAGAATAGCAAAATTATCCTTTTACAGGCATTAATTAATTGCTACATGTACCAATAAACACTGCCACTTTAACGGCTTTTCAAGGTACTAAAAAGATCAAATATCCTGTTATCAGTGCTAGGCTATACTGTTCCCCCAAACATGTTTCTTTAACCCTTTCTTCGGAACATTGTAAAATCAACGATCCTGTTTGAACCCACAAAAACAAAGCTCTCAAAACGCACAGTTTCTTTAGCCTCTCCTGGGGAAATGAATTAGATGATCTTTTAAAGGGGCACCCTGATGGATGAGTTTTTGCAAAAAACATGTCGAGATCACCAGGAAAACACCCTTTACAGAGATCACAACACTCACTTTGCTCTGGTTTTCTAGAAATCAAAACGTCAAATACGCGATTCCTCCTTGGCGGAGGTGCTGAAAGTCAAATTCTTTCAGTGAAAGAGAAGACATGTGCCTTACATGCCTTCTCTTTTCTAATGGCCGCCTGAGTTTAGACCAAATCGTTTGCACGAAATTTCCACAATACAAGCCTCTTTTCTTTTCTTTTTTTATAATTTTATACAGTTTACCAAAAGCTAAGAAGTTTCGCTCACAACAAAGGAAAATAGCTCCTTTTTCTTTTTTACTGCACTACAAAGAAGAAAAAGCTTCAACCACAATGAGTGACCTCCACCCACCCCATCCAAAATGGCTTCTCTCTCCGGCATCTCCTACAAGGAGGAATCGCCGTTTTGACGGTTTGATTTATAGGAAACCAGAGCAAAGTGAGTGTTCCGATCCTTGAAAAGGCTGTCTTTTTGGTGATCTCAACCTGTTTCTTGCAAAAACTAATCCGTCAGGGTCCACCTTTAACCTATGTTGATCCCAAAACAGTATGAGACTTTGAAGCAATGAAAGTATTTGTAAAACACACACACACACACAGAGTTGAACAGAATTGAAGAAGTAACCACATTACAACAGCCCTTCATCTTACCTGAGATGTACATGGCTTTTTCCACAGAATCCTGTTTGATGAAACGAATGTGAGCAAAGTTTTTCTTGCCAAGGCGAACACTCTCAATGGCTCCCGCCTTGGCAAACACCTCTTCCAGAATTTCATCAGTGACATTGTCCGGAAGACCCCCCACAAAAGCAGTTCTGCATCCTGGGGGTCTATCTTTTACAGGGGGTGTTTGGAAATCTGTGAAACACAGCGTGCACAGATTAAAATGCATGAAGTAACAGTGGAAGCAGCAGTAGTGCCGTATTTTACCGACTATAAGGCGATACTTTTTTCAAAGACTGAAATCCCTGCGCCTTATGTTGTTGTTTTTGTTGCTTACCCTGGCTTAAAGACTCCAGGGATCATCCCAACAGCCGAAGCACTTGAACAATATGGTACAAATGCACCAGCTAGGGATGAGAACATTGCATGCGTGACCGTTTTTTTTATTACCTCGCCATGTGGGCAGCCACACTCCGACTTCGCAGGACCTGTGCCTTATAATGTGACTGAAAATATAGTATAGAATAGAATAACAAAATCTGAATTTTGAGTCAAGTTTGGGGGGTGCGCCTTATAATTAGATGCGCCTTATAGTATGTAAAATACGGTAGTAGTAGTAGTAGTAGTAGTAGTAGTAGTAGTAGTAGTAGTAATAGCAGAAGGTATCCTTCAATTTCAAGAGAAAATGGTGTAGCTTAAGTAATACTGAAATCTAAGAAGAGTTCTTGTACCCTTCGTCAATCAAGGAAGCATTCCAGCATCTTTTGTCAATCGGAATCCCTACATTTTGGAAACTCTGCCCGATATTCATCTACTGTACAAGGCAGAGAACTTAGCACACAATTAAAGTAGAACTTATAATAATGAGGCTTTCACTTTTTTTCCCAAATTTTAATCTGTCAGGATGGAAAGTATACAATACCAGAACATTGCAAACAAGTTCATTACTTTTAAATAGGAAGAACTTCTGGTCTGCCATAACACTACGCACCCTGTTTTTAAATCCAGTTTTCATTTTGAAATGTACGTTGAAAAAACTGAATGTGCTCAAAAGGGGGGCCCTACATCAGTGAAATATCATGGTCATCTAATTTCTAAAAATCGAAGGATAAACCAACCTTGTTTTTTTAAATTTTAACCATTTAATAATAATAATAATAATGGGAATTTATATAGCGCTCTTTCTCACATGAGCTCAGTGCGCTTTACATTGATAACAAGAACATTAAAGGCAAACAAATAATGAATCATTAGAAAGTAAAATAAACATGATTGCACACAACGTTCTCTTACTTCCTCACACACACACACACACACACACGCGTGTACGTGTGCGCACACATACATACACACGCACGTACGCACGCCTGTATGCATGCAGGCACACACACACACATACATGCACAAACACACATGAACATTACCGAAATGAGAGACTTTGCTGAACAAAAAAAAAACAAATTGGGATCCCTGCATCAGTTTGTCATTATGGTTATTTTCAAAATCAAAGAGAAGAAACACATAGTAGAAATCCAACCCCAAAACAAATGTTGAATGTGCCACACAAAAGACAGCGTTCTAATCTATTCTAAGGTCTCAGATTCAGAGGACAAACATGAAGAGCTACAGTCAACTGACCTGCAGGTGGAGGGTAGAGCACACACGACTTGAGAGTGATGAGCTCTTTCTGCATGGGAGGGGGGCCCATGGGGCCGGGGGCTGGGCCCATTGGGCCGGGGGCTGGGCCCATCATGCCCATGCCCATGCCTTCAGGGCCGGGGCCCATCATGCCCATCGGGCCCATGAAACCTGCTGCAAACTGAAACACAGCCCGACCAACACACAGGATTAGCGTGTTTCAAGTGAAGGCAAGGAAGTGAACAAAGCTTTACGTTAAAAAGGCACGTAAATTCATTGAGGAAGTCTTTTGAGTTTGTTCCTCTGTGCTTCAGTTTTACTTGGGAAAATAAATCGCTTTGATCATAAAACGTTAATCAATTGATACAAATTACAATCAATTGATACAAATCACACGACAAATTAAGCATAAAAAGACACATCAACCCCTCAAGCTATTCAAAGGAAAAGGCTCACCTGCATGTTCATTGGGCCCATCATCATGTTGGGGCCCATTGGTCCCATAGGACCCATCATGGGGCCGCCCATGTTGCCTCCCATATTACCCATGTTGCCGCCCATGTTGTTAGGACCCATGTTGCCGCCCATGTTATTAGGACCCATGTTGCCGCCTCCCATGCTATTAGGACCCATGTTGCCCTGCATGTTGTTGTTGCCCATGTTGCCTCCTCCTCCCATGTTGCCACCTCCACCCATGTTACCAGGGGCCATGTTGCCACCTCCACCCATGTTACCAGGGCCGATGTTGCCACCTCCACCCATGTTGCCCTGCATGTTGCCGCCTCCGCCCATGTTACCAGGGCCCATGCTGCCGCCTCCGCCCATGTTGCTATTGTTGCTGGGCGGTCTGGGGCCAGCTTGGTTGCTCATGTTGGCCATGTATTGGGTGTTGGTCATCAGAGAGTTTGTGCAGGAAGCTGCTGCAGTGGCTTTGGCGATGGCTTCTGCTGATGGGCCGTCTGAAATATTCCAACCATTAACATCAATAGTGAGACTTTAATTTAGAGAATTTACATATAAAACCAAAGTTGTTATAAATGTCCCTTCACCAAAAGAATATGAAAAAAATACAACAAACATTAAGCACACAACAAGTGTGAAGTGACATTATTTTATTCACCAGACACAACAAAACAACTGGATATTTCGGCGAATATGTCTTCATCAACATAAACACACACAAAAACAGCAAAAGGACAAAACAATGCTTCCCATCTACAAACCAATCTGTAAATGGTACAGTTAACTTGAAGCTAAAAACCAAGGCATATACTGTATTTGTCAACACAATAGGGCATTTGCCGCGTGCCGGCGACCTTGAATTTCACTAGTTGAATTAGAGAGGTCAGCGTAACTCGGCAGAACGAGCGCGGGCAAATTAGTAGTCTAGGATAGAGGACGAACACTCGTGGCAAATGCCCTATTCAAGAGGAAAAAGGAGAGAGAGGTGTCAGAAGGTGGAGGTTGGAGACAGTGAGTATAAAATCATCAATGGCAAAAGTTGTTTGGGGGAGGAGTAAAAAAAAAAATTAAAAAAAAAGTTTGGTAAAACTGAGAGAAAACGAATGAAGAGTATAATAATTATTCTCATGCAAAAGCGGACATACATAACAGAAGCTGACATTACATCACAATTGAAAAATGAAAAATAATAAAAAGTATCAATAAAATTTGTAGGAGAAGGGGGTTGGGATGGGTATGTCACCTATAGCATCAAACCCAGGTCTGACCCCAAAAGTCTGGCACCGAGGGGTGAGGGGGAAAACAGAAGTTTTCTGAGGAGAAAAAAACTAGTCAGGCCCACTTGTCTTGGACATATGAAAAAAATCAATCAAAGGGATAAAGGGGGGGAAACTCTGAAAGAGAACAAAAACATGCAACTGGTCAAAGACAAGTGCAACAAACCCTGTATACACAAACACAGACCTGCCAACCCCCTAACAGACCAAAGAGGAATATTTGTAGCAGGAAAGAGGAATTTTGGGGAGCTAAGAGGAATTTTGATGCGGCATCTTACCTTTCGCGCGTAAACATAATTTGAAGCAAGCAATTTTTATCCTTGTAAACTTGTCTTGTTTAAACCAAGTCTTGCCTGGAAGTGTCACAACTACTCCTAACACAATAGAAGCTTTTGGTTTGTTCCTCTGCCCTTTTTATTTGGGCAGACCAAGACGGTTGGTGCCATAGATGACTTAACCCTTTTGCCGCCAGCCATTTTTCATCTAAAATGTTATCTCAAACTTACCTAGGTAAAGAAAAGTTGGCATCTGCAGTACTGTGAATCCCCCAATGACATGCGTCAAATAAATCCTTTCCTTATCTCTTAAAATTAACAACATAATCATAAGGATATTGGATAACTGATCCAACTTTCATACCTTTTAGTAGCATGGGTGTTAAATCAGTGTGGTGCTAAAATGCGACATTGGCGGTGAAAGGGCTAAATAATAAGACTTAGAAGGAAGATAATGAATCAATTTAAGTTCATCTTTGTTCTCCTTTCCTTCCATTGGCTTGAAAAAGTCGGCAACGGTGGAAGACGATGTCTGGGAGTTTGCAGTTTCGATAAGACGATGAGAAGTAATGTGGCATTTGATGTCTTGACACCCTCCATAGGAGACTTTTAATTGTAGTGAGCACATCATACATCTAGCATGATGCACACTTTCTTGATCTCTGAATGCACAGATACTTTTCCATGTAATCTTGGCAGAAAAATTGGTCTATTCTTTCTTTCCTCCCCAGAGTCTCACACACATCGATGTGCCAATAGCTATCTTGACGGAAGTGCGCAAACAGAAACTAGAAAGTCGGCTATACGCACAGCAGCTGTATATACATGAATTTGTGTGTTCAAAAAAACTTTTTTTTTTTTATTTTGAAAGTGGAATTTTATGGACTTGAGCGGAAGGACAGAAGAAATGTTAATGTAGTATGAGCGGAAGAAATTCCGCTCAAAGTCAAAGCGGAAAGGTTGGCAGGTCTGCACACACAACCACACACTAGGAGGACTGGAGGGAAGTACTTTGTGAAAATATATTTTCCTTCATAAAAAAAGAGAGGGGGGTCAACTGGGATGGAGATAGGCATCAAACTGATTATCATAAGAAGTGTGGAGTTCCTCACCCCAGACAGGGGAGGGGGTGAACACCAGAGGGGTCATTTTTTCACTCAGCTGTCGCTGTTTAACCCCTACCGCTGCCCTTGTTACAAGGTTCAATTCTTCACTCAGCTGTGGCTGTTTAGTGCTTAACCCCTGTCCCCTCCGCCCAAGGTAAGACACTAGACTGAGATATAAAAAAAAATATGATAAGATGTCATTGTCATGGTTTGCTATATTTTATCAAGGTGTGCATCTTTTTGATACATGTAATTTGTAAATAAACAAAATTGTGGTTTTAAATTGCAGTTTGGCTTTGTAGTAGATTTTGTTATTTCAAATCATGAATATGAGAAGCTTACCTCCACCCCCATCTTCAGAGCTGGAAAAAACCATCGGCATTGGAGGCTTTCCTTTATTCATGTCAAATTCCAAGGGCATGTTGTTTCGTGACGGATCCATGGTGATTTCCAGTTGATGCTCGCTCGACACCGACGACAATGATAACGCTTAATCGTGAAAATGATGAGCTGTTTATATTTATGATCGATCCTTAATCTGAAAGCACAGCATAACAAAAAATGTTTCAACTTTATCACAGCCACAAACATCAAAATCAGTGATGTATCGAGGATCGAAAACTGATAGGACAAACTGTTCTGAGATAAGAGAAATCAATGAATAGGACAATGTCCTGGCTCTTGCAGAAATTGGGTTATGTTGAGGGTCAGGTTATTCTATCTCTAGACGAATTGCTTTTAAAAGAATAAAACTCAAGAGAAAAGAGCTACCACACCAAGTTACAAAATTATCCACACAGAAAGCATGCTGTGTCTCTCAAAGACATGCTGTCATGACCCATGGGCAAAAGGAGTTTTACTAGCACCATACTTGCTCAGGTATACTGAAGCACTTTCAGAGTGATTTTGAAACCAAAGGGTACCACTTTGACGAAAACCACCCCCATGACACCTCTGTGACTATAAAGTACCTAATATATATATATCTAATATGAAGAGGCTGAAACCTTCATTACTCATCAGGTTAGGGCTTTAGTGTTAGAAAACGCTTGGACAATCTGTTCACCTAGTTGCCTCACAAAATACTTTGGTTTTACTGATGCATCCCATTTCACCCTGTTGTCTTGGTACCGAGTCATGCCTCAAGACTCAAGTTCTTTACCGACAGGGGCATAAAATGGGTCTTTGGTAATAGAACCACAGTCAGCTCAAGAAATATTATTGAAACCAAGAATCTTCTGACACCTGTTGAAAATAAGACTTGATTAGCAATAACACATTAACAGTCTCGGCCTCTTCATGGAAGTGTTTTATGTTTTATTTTCAAAAGGTTTGCTGCTTGATATTAGTATCATATGTTATGATCAGCATGAAAGCATTCTTCCTGGGAAAACGCTTCAGCAAACCCTGTGCAAGCATGATGCTAGTAAAACCCTTTTCCGTCAAGGATGGTGATAAAAAGTCCTTGTTCTTTTCTCTCCAGTTTTGCCATTGGTTGATTCTTCCAGACACATATCAAAACAATTGGGCATTTAGTGATATACTAAAGCCAAGCATAATAGACACTAGGTCTTGTTTGTTTGATGACAGTCTGCTGCAGGTCTGAGATTGTCTTTCTTCTTGCCATTTTCGACAGGCTATGAACTTGAAGATTTTGCTTCAACAACGACATCCGATGCAAGATGCTGTGGTCATAGTATGAGTCCTTGTACTGACCTATTGGGGCTTGGTCACGTTGGTGTCTTCCACGACAATATGAGAAGTCATATAAGTACTTTTACAACTTATATGAGAAGTTTTATAGCCCTTTTGTTTGAAGATTCTTTTATGTCACTTCTGATGAATGAAAATAATATTAATGTAACTTGTAAGGAAAGTTCTGGCAGGAAACATAAACCCTGAAAATGTGTGAAATGTACAATTATTTTATTAACCATAAAAAATATAAAAGGTGTTTCAAAAATTAACAAAGGATTAATGCTTTCGATTCGGATATTTCTTTTGATTTTAACTGTTTAGTACATAGTTTAATGAGACTAAAGTTGATGCACGATTGTATTAACCCTTTCGCCGGCAGCAATTTTTCAGCCAAAAAATACCATCAAACTTAACTGGGTAGAGAAAATAAAATATCTGCAATATTGCTAATTCCTCTGTGACATATATAACATTAGGCCCTATCCTTACCTCCCAAAATTAAGAAAATAGGGTCTTTGGATAACAGGTCCTGATTTTATGCCTTTTAGTGACATGGGTGTTAAACCATTGTGGTGCTAAAATGCGACATTGGCGGTGAAAGGGTTAAGCATCTCAAAATAATTATTGTCTATTATTCCTTATGAATCCTTCAAATTGACACTTTGTATTGTTCATTTTTATCTTTTTTTAAACATGAAATAAATGTTAAGGTTTCATACTGAATGGTGCTTTAAATTCATGTGAAAGTGTTTAAAAGCAAAGAGATGTTTTGAAAGAATCTCTTCAAAGGGGCTGGAGCTATTTAGCAATCACAATTTACAGAAATCTGAAAATAGTAATTGTGCGAGCACAGCGCCACAAGGAACGTCCCCCCCCCCCCCCCCCCCCCCCCCCCCCCCCCTTTCTCCTCTCAACTCACTTACGCTAAAGGGCAAGAATATTTTAATCTTAGATTGTAGGCTTATATTATAACGAGTTATATGTGTTAACCCTTTCGCCGCCAGCCATTTTTCAGCCAAAAAATACCATTAAACTTGTCTGGGTACAGAAAAAAATTATGTCTGCAATATTGGGAATTCTTCTGTGACATGTATAACATTAGGCCTATCCTTACCTCCCAAAATGAAGAAAATATGGTCTTTGGATAACAGGCCCTCTTGATGCCTTTTAGTGACATGGGTGTTAAACCATTATGGTGCATAAATGCGACATTGGCGATGAAAGGGTTAAACCAAGCAAACAAAAGCTAACAATGTTAACAATAACATTGCATAGTACCACTTTGCCATTTTCACAGCACGTTGGACTCATATGATATATGGGTCTTTATAATCGTAAATGTCGCCTAAATAATATATCAATTACTAAACTGTAAGAAGAGTCATGACCTGGGCGTGGCCCAGCCCCATTAGAGTGTAAGGAGTTCAGGGCACAAACACTGGAGTGAGAAGGGCTTTTTCTATGGATTTTTTTTTCCAGCTCTCCGTAGAGTTTCTTTGCACTGTTAACTATTGAACAATAAAAAAAAAGGCAATTAAAAAAATCACCCAAAATAATTAAAAACCTGAATTCAGTCTACCTGTTGCAAAAATGTGAAATTACAGAATGGATAGAACCAGACTGCCCAATATACCATATTTTTACCCCCCAAATTTTAATATTATATTTTCTTACTATATTATTAGTTATATTATAAGGTCTCCCTCTGTAAAAAAAAAAAAAAAAAAAAGTATCGCCTTATACTCCGGAAAATACAGTGTTTTATAGGCCAGAATTACCCTCCTCACCCAAAGAGGGTACAGGGCTTTGGAAAATTTTAACCCTATGGTTTTTAGGTTTGGGATATCCTAACCAATACATACAGACCAAAAAATCAATTTTAGCAAACATATAAAGCGAGACAACATAACATCCTTGACTAAGCTGGCTCTTCCTGAATCCATGTTGTTCTTTGAGGATGCTGTTTGCTTATGCAAACCCCATGACGGTGCCAAGTTGAGGTAATTCCAGACTCTGGCTGCAAAATTCTCTAGAGTTTTGGCCTTCACTGATGATGTTTTGTTCGTTAGTGTTGACTCAATGACACTCATTATCATTCTAAAGGTTAAATCCTGAATCAGCCACCATTATTTATTATCTGCGCCGCTTTCCTGCAAGTTTCGCCTAGAATCGGGTAATCCGTAATGGATAGGATTAGAATCAGTTTACGGCTATTTTCATCAAAGAAAAATAATGGAAAAAAATATATAAAGAAAAATTAACTGAAAGTGAAAGCCTACTTCGTTCAACGACCACCATGTCCACAGCTGCAAAGTCGCCTTCTTCTTCTTCTTTGCTTCGCTGTCCGCCTTCAGCATACTGCAGATTCTGACAATTAACTAAAAAGAGGTTCTGCCTAGAATAAGATTGGCTGAGGTTTGGCACTTAGGGGGGGGGGGGGGGGGGGGGGGGGGCCTAAATCAGCCTAGAACAGGCAAGAATAGCTTTGTTGTTTAATGTTGCTTTGTCGGTCGTTCGGTTTGACAACGTAAATGCGCATGCGCTCTATACAGTTCGTCATCGGCCTTGACCTTAAACTCTCAGCACGCATCATTTCCGCTAATATTTAATGAGGCACAAACGGTGAATAGCAGAATATGCTGTGAAGTTTGATTTTTTGAATAACTATTTCAAGGCCGATGCACCACTAAGCTTTCAGAAAATATTATAGAACTTCACACCGATGATTAATCTTACAGGTAATAACACTTATAAGCGGTTAGAGACCTCAAATTGTCAATGGTTGAGGTGTTATGTGAAGGTTCTTGTTATCGCTTAGTTACTTTTCTTGGACCAACGATTAGATTCGAAAGCTCAACGATCTAGCTAACTAGCGGCTGTCGATTTATTCACACTGTCGTGGAACTTTTTAATTTTAAAATTCACGTTGTTTTCCAGTGTGGTAACTAGGCATGCAAATGCAACTCCATCTTTGTGTGCTTGTCCTGAACCATGAAAAGTTTGGAGATCAAATCCAAGGGAAGCAACTTTTTTAACATGCCTAGATATTTAGTGCGGCATTGTAATCTTTTGAATTGTTGGCTGTGGCCACGTCGCTGCCGAGGAGGAAGAGACTCCAGCTTGGATTGGAGGCTGGGGCAGTGCACGGCGCCGGTGTTTATCTTGTGCAGCATGGAGACAGGAGAGCCTGGTCCTCTACCGTTTGCTCTCCAGTGAGTCCCAGCCCAGATTTTCCACTTCTTCTTCTTCTTCTTTCTCTGCACAATCGCCATAATCTTTTTGATGGTTCTATTGTAAAGAAACTGGGGGGACTCAAGTTTATCGGAAATCGGTTTCTGCAGAGGTTTAGTGAGATAGCTGGGAGGGGGTGAGGGAAGGAGGAGGGGTGGGTAGGTGAGGGTCGTGGACTGGATAGTGGAAAGGATGATAAGGGGGGGGGGGGGGGGGTGGAGGCAGGGAATGGGGGGAGGGGAGGGGGGATTTACATTCAGAATTTGAAGCCTTCCACTCAGGATGATGTTATATAACCTCAGATGAAAGGGAGTTCCACTCGCTGATAGTATGTGGGAAGAAGGAAAACTTCCTGTAGCTGGTCTTGCAGGAAGGGAGGAGGTAGGTAGACTGGTGGGATTGTCTTGTCCTCCTTGTTGGTGGGTTGAGGGTTGGAGCGTGCTACGTGTTGATGGAGATTTGGCCATGGTGATATTTGTAAAAAGTTGTCAGCCTCGCAGTACGTCGCCTGGCTACTCGCAGACCGTCAACTGGCGTCAACATGAACGCAATCACTGAATGAGTGAATCAGCTCATTAAGAAGCAACATTCTGCCTTGCTCAGGAAATGGATAGGGTTAGGATTAGGCTATGGTTATTTTCATGAAACGGAAAGAATAATATGTTGACATTGAAAGGCGAGAACATGAGGTGGATAGATAAAAATTGTCTAAAACACTACAGCCGATAGTCACAGTCAAAATAAAGGGAAATAAATCAACTAATGTTGTAAACGGTATACAACATTAGTTGATTAGTTTACTAAACCATAATCCAGAAATTGATGCTCAGATATATCAGTTTGACAGAATAAAAACAGTCACACTGCCAACACGTATGCAAAAACAAACAAGTGCATCGCCGAGCTACTCCGAAATCGGAATGTGTCGGCTGTACACATACATAAAAACGGGTGACAGGAATAAGACCTAAAATACAATGCAGCCTAAGGTCGACAAAACATGGCGTGTATAACATTGCCGCCTAAGATCGAAAATGTACAAGAATTACACCATGTCGCCTAAGACCTAATATACGATGCAGCCTAACACCTAAATATTCTGTGTCGCCTAACACCTAAAATACAGTGCAGCCTAACACCTAATATACAATGCAGCCTAACACCTAAATATACAATGCAGCCTAACACCTAAAATACAATGCAGCCATACACCTAATATACAATGCAGCCTAACACCTAAATATACGGTGCAGCCTAAGACCTAATTTATACGATGCAGCCGAACACCTAATATATAATATATAATGCATCCTTAGACCTAATATACGGTGCAGCCTAACAGCTAATATATGGTGCAGCCTATCACCGAATATTTGAAACCGAGTTTTGAAACGAACTGAATGTTTGGTAGGTTGGTTGATTGTGTGGTGGTTGTTTTTTTAACTTCTTAACTGTTTTTCCATTAACAGTGTCATTTTTAAGACTTGATATTCACTCGGCCTGCACGTGGAAATGTTATTAGGTGTTAGGCTGCACTGTACATTTCGATGTTAGGCTGCATTGTATTATTAGGTCTTAGGCTGCACTGTACATTTCGATGTTAGGCTGCATTGTATATTAGGTCTTGGGCTGCACCGTATATTAGGTCTTAGGCTGCACTGTACATTTCGATGTTAGGCTGCATTGTACATTAGGTGTTGGGCTGCATCGTATATTAGGCCTTAGGCTACATGGTATATTTAGGTGTTAGGCTGCATTGTACTTGTAGTATTACAATGTTTCAACCTTGGGCTGCATGGTATATTAGGTCTTGGGCTGCAATGTATTTTAGGTCTTATTCCGGTTTCCCCATAAAAACGCATCAAAACAGCACGTAACTACATAAAAATGCATCAAAACAGCACGTAACTGAATAGTTTATATATATATATATATCCTTGGGGTTCGGACCCGTGATTTGAGTGCGCACACGAGCGCACAGAAAAATTCATGACTGTTATAGACCATTCATCAAGAAATGTTGTGAAAAAAAACTGCATTGAGATACATGCAAAACTTCGCGAGATATTACTTTATTAGCGATTATGTGTTTGAACCCTCAGTAACTGGCGACGACCTTGACCTTAATGTAAAACTAAATACATCAGTGGATAGCTTGTCGCAGTCAAAAAAGTCGCTCAGTCAAATAAATCGCCCGCTACTATGAGAGTGTGTATTTGCGACAACCACAAAATGTCCCTTGGAATAGAAAAGAGTTATCACTTTTTCTGTACTTGAACCATTTACCTAACCCTAACCCTAAAAAAAAGTGAAATTTGTTCGTCAGTTTTGAGTCGTCAGAGAAATTGGGCGCTCTACCTATCATTTTCCTGCTAACATTGAGAGCTTACTGACGACCCGGGTGGTAAAAAAGTGACCAATGAAGATCGAGGACACATCAAATTGTCGGAGATTCATAAAATTAGTGAGGCCTGATTTTGTTTTTTTCTAATTTATGAATAAGTCTCCCAGTCAAGCTCAATGTCGCAAATAGTGAAATACACTCTCTCATAGTAGCCGGGACTGAGAGACTTTTTTGGCTGCCACATAGCTTGCCTCTTGGCAAACTAGAGTAGAGAGTATATAGTATACCAAATTTGATGATGATAGACTGAATAGTTTTTATTTGTGTGTGTGTGTAGAAAAACGGACGAAAGCCGGACGGCTATTTATTAACTAACAACTCTCAAAAGGCACTTCAAGTGGTGAAGACAAATGTTTTTTCCCGACAGTACGGACATAGCTGATTGAAATAAAAAGTTAATTAGTTCAAAGACACACATTGAAACAATAGTTCCCCGAACCTTCGGCCCGGGGACTAATAATCTTTAGTTTAAACCCCACGGGTGGAGGCCTATTCAGCCTACACACAGCAAAACATGTTCATGTTGACGGTCTGCGAGTACGGAGTAGCCAGGCGTCGCAGTACTCAGTACTGAGTACGTAATATTATATATAATATATAAAATATTATTTAAGCCTGGCCTTATTACAAGACACAGTGCTATCGTTACTTTTTGTAAGTTATAATAACGTTAGAAACAAAAGAAAAAATATTGTTATAATTGCTAAAACAAGCTTACACATGTAGTTTGTGGTCAGAAAACCATTCAGAAAGTTCTTGCACGCAGGTTTCTCGCTGCAGTCGGTCCTACTTCCGGTTTTACTAAAACACGTCACGTGACCTTAAATGAGTGTTTGGGTTGGTCTACACAGAAACGCTTTGACAGACGAGTTGTTCATAGTGTAGTTCGCTATGTAGTGAAAATGGGGGTTTCGCTCAAAATCTATATCTGTCATACTACTAATACAGGGTTTCTGATTTTTATCCGGCCAAAGGCCGGGGTTTTGCGATTGATTTGTTTGTGTGTGTGTGTCTGTGTGTGTATCTTCTTCTTCTTCGCCTTAGGCAACCAACTTCATCACGCTGAAGATTCTGCTGCACTTTAGGGGGTAGTACAAAAAAGAAAATAATAAGTTCAGCAAAGATAGGGATATATAGTGAGATAGGATGAAATATTATTGGGAAAAGATAGAGCCAAGATAGTCAGGAATTTAGTATTATGATATTCCGTTTGCTATATCATGTAAAAGAATAATAATGTTGTGAAATAGATTTATAACTTTAAGGAAATCAATTTTATAATGGGGGGGGGGGGGGGGGGGGGGGGGGGTCTAGAGGGCGCATGATGCATGAGGGTGTGTCATGACGAGTAAGGCTACATCAGCCGGGGAAACTGTTGCAGTGCAGAGAAGGACCACAGACCTTTCGCAGTATCTGTGTGTCTGTGTATCGATTATCTTAAAAACTACTGTTTGGACTTTGATTAAAATTGGCAGAGGGGTAGACAGCTTGAAAAGGAAGCTTCCTTTCGTTAATCAACACCGTGCTGACCTTGACCTTGAAGTTTGACCTTGAAAACCGAAATTTCCTTCTTTGGGCTATGTAATTTCCCCCCAGCTTTATTTCGTGAACTAGTGAACAGAATCGCTTCAAATTTTGTGTGGTGGTGTACCATGGTGCAAGGAAATTTGTATAAATGTTCAGCTGTATCTCGTGAACTACTGAACAGAATCGCTTCAAATTTTGGGCTATGTATTTTATGCGTTCTGTAAGGGTGGAAAGTGGTGTTTTGTATTGGGGGGGGGGGGGGGGGGGGGGGACATAGCTCGTTGCAAGGAAGTTTGTATAAAAGTTCAGCTGTATCTCGTTAACTACTGAACAGAATCGCTTCAAATTTTGGGCTATGTATTTTATGCGTTCTGTAAGGGTGGAAAGTGGTGTGTTTATTGGGGGGGGGGGGGGGGGAGAGGACATAACTCTGGACGGGTTTTCATTGTCACAATGCGTTGCTGCCGCTCGGCGATGCCCTTGTTTCCTCTTTTAAAGGGTACACTCACCCCCTGTTACAGTTGCAAGGGGTATTTTCACCCTCAGTTTCAAATTTTAAAAGGTCAAGACAAAAATATGAGAGAAATTCTACCCCAATAATAATAATTAAAAAAATAGTGAATCATTTATATAGCGCATTCCTCCACCAAATGTGGAGCTCTATGCGCTTAACAACAACAACATTAAAAGCAAGAAATTCAACAACAAAACCAAATAATCGCTCACGCACATGCAAATAGGCGTACACATACACACCCCACACCCCACCCACACATACACGCACGTACGCACGCACACGCACGCACACGCACACACACACACACCGTTACCATCCCACCACCACTCACCCCACCCAAAAACACAATACAAAATACAATCAGTTGAATAAAGCATCAACACACTCTCTCTCTCTCTCTCTCTCTCTCTCTCTCTCTCTCTCTCTCTCTCTCTCTCTCTCTCTCTCTCTCTCTCTCTCTCTCTCTCTCGCAACAAAGCTGACGTAGACATTGCAGTCAACACACAGTGAAACTAATAGGGGAGGGGGGGTAGAACAGAGTCCAGAAGTAATGTGGCCTAAAGGTAATTGTGATGTAGCTTAAATAGGTGGGTCTTGAGAGCTGATTTGAAACATTGCAAGGACTGGATATGGCGAATTTCGCGTGGTAAGGAGTTCCAAACTGATGAGGCCGAAAAGGAAAAGGAGCGCTCACCAAAGATTTTTGTTCGTGTACTAGGAACACAGAGAATTTTGGAATCTGAAGATGACCGCAATTGCCTTGATGGAGTATAGACAGAAAGCATGTCAGAGATGTAGCTAGGGGCATTTCCAGAGAAATAAGAATGACATAGAGTGGAAATTTTGTAGTCAATACGTGCTTTGATGGAAAGTCAATGGAGGGATATCAGGAGTGGTTGAACATGATGATACTTAGAGACCTTGGGCATTTGCTGTGTGCCGGCGACCTTGAAGTTCACTTCGAAGAACTTAGAGAGTTGAATTAGAAAGGTCAGCGTAACTCGGGCAGAACGAGCGCGGGCAAATTAGTAGTCTAGTATAGACAACGAACACTCGTCACGTGGCAAATGCCCTATTCCCGTGCGCGCGCACGCACACGCACACACACACACGCACACGCACACACACACACACACACACACACAGACACACAGACATGCACACACGCTCGCGTGAATGCACACCGTGCACGCACGCAGGCTCACACACACACACACACACACACTCATTACTGCTTTTTTCTGCTTGCAGAACAACCTGTTCCTTCTTTGTTTGCAAGTTTCAATGCACACTTGCCAGGGAATGTAGCCAAGCTAGAAAAGAGGAGAGGGGGGAGGGGAGGAGACGGTGTGCGTTTATGCATACAGCTTCAGCACCCTCGAGATGAAGGAGCTGAGCGTGGGGGACTGGATGACTTCTGGGGTCAGGGAGTTCCAGTCTCGGATGGTTTGGGGGAAGAACGAATTGTTTCTGTAGACAGTTCTTGAGGGGATTCTTTAGAATTGTAGATTGTGTCTTCTGTTGCTGGGGGGGGGGGGGGGGGGGGGGGTACAGGTTGGATGGAGCTGCACAGCTGACGCAGGCTAGTTCAGTCGTAATTTTGAAGAACATGCCAAGCGTGGCTGCACGGTGGCGTTCGGCCAGGGTAGACCACTGCAGTTGATGGAACATTGCGTTGACACTAGATGTATTTCTGTATCTATTCTGGACAAATCTTGCCGCCCTGCGCTGCACGTTTTCAAGATCAGTGATGTGAGGGTCCCAAACTGAGCTCGCATATTCCATGGCCTTGTATGCAAGTTCCTTGGTTATAGCAGTGGAGCACACCTTCAGGTTTCTCCTTAAGAAGCCGAGGGCTGTTGGCTTTGGCACAGTTGGCTGCGATGTGGGCTCCCCAGGAGAGATCAGTTTGCAGGGTGACCCCCAGATACTTCGCAGAGGACACTCTTTCAAGGACATTGTCATGGAGCCTGTAGCTGGTAGTGGCGTTCAGCGACTTTCTGCTCCACGTGAAAGGCAGCTGACTGCATTTGGCGGGTGTTACGCCAGGATGTCCCGTGTGTGTGTGTGTGTGTGTGTGTGTGCGTGTGCGTGTGCGTGTGCGTGTGTGTGCCGTGTGTGTGTGTGTGTGCGTGCGTGTGTGTGTGTGCGTGCGTGCGTGCGTGCGCGCGCGCGCGTGCGTGCATGCGTGCGTGTCACTGTGCGTGCGTGCGTGTGTGTGTGTGTGTGTGTGTGTGTGTGTGTGTGTGTGTGTGTGTGTGTGTTCTGGTTCTCTGTTCTGGTCCTGTAGTACGTAATAAGGGCCACCATCGTAGCATAATATCGACGAAAACTAGGAGAGAGAGCACACCCTATTTTAAAAACCTATCTCAAAATGACCTGGCCAGCCAGCCCACGTTCAGCGTGATGCCTGACATGATGACTTTGTGTGCGTGTGCGCGTGCGCGTGTGTGTGTGTGTGCGCGCGCGTGCGCGCGCATGTGTTTGTGCGCGCGCGCGCGCGTGTGTCTAGTATAAGTTTGTTCGCCCTGTAACTCGTGAAAAGGTAGGCAGAATTGCTTCCAATTTTGTGTGATGGTGTATTGTGGTACACAGAGGGTCCCGCATAGAAAAAAAAATTGTGATCGTGCTGATCTTGACCTTGAAGCTTGACCTTGAAAACCTACATTTCCTCTTTTCACTATGTTTTTAATGTTCAAGCTGTACCTCATGGATAGAATTGCTTTGAATCTGTGGTGGTGTATCACGGGGCAGGGATGATCCCCAGAAAAATTATAAGCGTGCCGACCTTGACCTTGAAGTTTGACCTTGAAAACCGAATTTATCCTTGAGGCCATATCTTTCACATCGTTGGACTTACAATGTTCAAACCGTCTTGGTATGGCGGTACATTAGCTAATTGTGGTTCTGAATATGAGACCGATGAAATTCGAGGTCAAGTCAAGGACCTCATTTTTGGGGTGTAAATGTTTGCAGTTACAGACTTCAACATTGGCAGATTCGTAGACTGGCTCAAGGCCATGGGTAATGCAAAGTGTTGATAATCTTAATGATCTTGAACTTTACTTTTGAACGTCTCATTTTTGGCAATGCATGCTATAGTTCAGACACTGGTGTTTTCCCCCCCACATAACCATATATATTCTTGATCCACATAACCTAAGGAATGCAGAGGGAGACATTTGACGCCACTTGACCTTGACATTTGACCTTGGTGCTGTTGTACAAGCTTCTAGAACAAAGGCAGGAAAATTGACCAGTAAGGCAGAAAGATAGATGATAGTCATCATGGTTGGCCGCTTGGCCCTCGGGTATGAGGATGACTACTGGCTGTGCCTTCATCGGTGGATACAGAGACAGATGCAGCTCTGTAATGTCACGGAGTCGCTCTTGTGCTGTTGCCAGGCGCTGCTAACGATCATCTTCAAACGTCTTCACCGTTCTCCTGGTACGGTCACGCCAGCTGACTGACAAGGGATTGTGGACTCCCCCATGAGGATGTCGAAGCTGGCTTGGACGGAGGACAGTAGATGACAGTAAGCAAAGAGAAAAGGCAGAGTCAAGAAGAGTGACAATAGGAATTGTTCGGAAATAATTAAGGGGAGTAATTTCATGGTGTGTGGGAGTGATCTCGCCTAATTCAATCGGTCAAAGAGGGGAAGTTACTCTACCATCAGGTAAATCCCCAGCCCTCGCCTCGTCACAGTGTGTTTCGGAGGAGACACACAGCATGTAGAACGCAGTGCGTCATTCTAAAATTAATGTAATTTATATTTTTGCGTCACAGTTTGCAAGTTCTATCGTTTTGAACTGGCCACCCCTTAGGCCTATTTTTAAATTTAAAAAATGTTTGCAAGTCGCTGACTGGCTTCCTGCGGTTTCAAGCTTCGACGCCATGCTGCCATGGTTGCAATATGAATGAATGAATTTTGGTGTTTTACGTCCTCTCGACCCGGGTAGGCACATATGGGACATGTGTATTAGCGGGACCATGGTTGCAATAGAAGTAGAAGTAGAAATATATAGTACCTCGAAGGTTGCAATAGTTTTGACCGAGTAAGTCAAGGTAACTCTAATTTTCATGAAGTGCTCTCCCCTAGGTTTTTTCTCCGAAAATCGTCTATTAGAGGAAAGTACAAGCACAACTTCAACTTCAACTAAAAATGAGGTTTTACCAAAAAAACTTCAACCAATATCTTTGCTTCAACTAGGAAACTTTGTATTTGTATCATTGGACTAGAGCCAGTGTTTCTCATAATTATCATAATTATTCGTAAAATATTTTAATTCCCAAATGGACCGTGAGAAATATATAAAAACATGCATAGGAAACCAATGCTTTCTTTGAATAAAAACGAGCAAATTTTTGCTAGTTTTATATATTTTCATGATCTTCTTAAATGATGGATTGAAGCTGCATTTATATTGTTTTTGAGTTATGATAATTTCATATTCAAAGTTTATACCTTTGATTCCAAGTTTTAGTTTAACCTAAAATATGAATAAATCTGAACCACCTAATATAAATTAGAAATACTCTTGAAATAACTCAATTGATCAATTTTATAAAAGAGATTTGTGTTCTATTTTAAAATTAAATGCATGCCATAAATTGTTCTGTGGGTTTTGCGCACGCGTAGTGACCACCCGCCATTTCAAGATGGCTGAAAAAAACTGTACAGATTTCCCAGATTAGTTTGAGTTGCGAATGCTATTGCTTCACAATTATTGTTACGATCAGAGCATCAGTTGAAAGCTGTGAAGGCACCCAACAGACTTCTACAAAACGTATTTATTGCATAGTGGAGGTATGATTATTGTTTTTGAGCTGTTTTTCAATACAAACCCTTCGGAATTTTTGCTGTTTTGTCACCTTTTATGGTGCCGTTTAAGTAGGAGAAATAACTTGGTAGCGAGCTGTCTTCGTTTCTAACATGGAGAACTGTGGACGACACTAATGGAAGACTATATAGTACTTGTTATTTTGCTTGTCTTTCAAATTAAGGAAGTAAATAATTTCAAAACGTTATTGGTGGGTCTAAGAATGTTCAGTCTTAATCGTATCAAGTTGTTTGCCAAACAGTTTGGTGTTCACCCATCGGCTTTATTCTTCGTTTTTAGTTCCAGGTCAGGTCAGGTAGTTAGGACATTAGGCCTCGCGGCCTCTTCACTGTCCTGTCATTTTTGTTTGAACTTTTGCACAGCTGAGAGGTTTTTGTATTTTGTTTTCGGCAAATCTGCCTTTTAGTCATGCTCATATTGTAGTTTTGATATGTTGGTGTATCCACCAAGGAGGTTTTTGAATTGTGTTAGATTCTGTGCTCGTTTAATATGTGCAGGAAGAGTATTCCAAAACTTTGTTACTCTGTTAGAAAAGAATTTTTTTTCTAATATTAGTTCGGCTATACAGGGTTAGTATTTTTAAATCACTGTTACGGGTTCTTGAGTCAGTTGTTAGCTGGAACAAAGATTTATTAGTATTGTTATCACTGTGAAAAATTTTGTATGTATTTATCAGATCCCCACGAATTCTTCTGTATTTCAGAGATGGTAATTTCAACTTTCTTAGTCTGTGTTCGTAATCAAGGTGACTAACGCCTTTAATCAATTTTGTTGCTCGTCTTTGGACCCTTTCTAATGCTGCTGATGGCCTTTTTACAAACGGACTCCAGACCTGATTTCCATACTTTAGATGAGGTCTGACCAAACTTTTATATAGTTTTAGAAATACTATATTATCTAACCCAATAAAAAAGAAATTAGGCCCAGCATTTTGTTGGCCTTTACCAATAGCCGTAGGCCAGAGTCAAAGTCTCCAAGATCCTTTTCCTGACCCATGACCAACTTGACTTTCCTAAATGCATCTTACATTTACTATCATAAAACTTCTTCTAATTAGGCCCAGTCATTTGAATTGTTTTAGCCTTTTTTGACCAATAGCCGTATTACATGTAGTTAAAAATTTTTACATATATGTAAAATTTCTGCAGAGATCAAAGATGACTCCAATCCGGTAGATCCTTTTAATGTGTTGCTCTTTGCAAGTTTTTAAAATATTAGCTAATTTGTCAGTACCATGTGCAAATTTTTTAATTGCAACTTAGGTAACGATTTGAAAATCTTTTCAATAGAATGCATCACCTTACATATTACTATTTCATTAAAATACAGGGTATCCTTTTGCACTTATGTCCAAACGTTTTATTAGTTAACTGTCTGCGTGTCATGTTGAAACTGCAATTGTCTAGAATTTTTCGATGTAGGGTCACAAAAGTCAGATCGAGTAACAGTCCTTGACTGTGCCGAGTGCATTGGTAGTTGTTTCCCTTGCATCGTCTGCTGGTTTAGGGTCGGCGGCAAAAAAATAGGGTCGGTCAGGAAACCGGAAACAAACCATTTTTTTATTTTTTTGGCCTTAGCAAATTTATGCCTTGGCTGAGGACAGTTCCCCTGTCATGAGAAATAAGTACCTACTGTGAAATAAGTACCCTTCAAAAGTGCACTAGAACCATTCTTCTTTCATGTGAAAAATAAGTCAACTATTACTACTACTACTACTAGCATTGCGACAAGAAAATTACAATTCATGAGGGGAGGCAAATAAAGAAATTGGTATTAAAGAGCTTGTAATTCTGAGCAGTTAGCAATTTAAATTTTTGAAATTGGATGAATAGTTTAGGAGATATTCATGTTTAAAGGCGGTCAAAAAGGAATCTTTTGGACGATTTACCAGACCTTCAAAAAAATCGGCAGAACCTACCCAACTTGACGGTATTCGTAAATCCTGAGGGGGACCTGCAACAAATTAAAACTCAGGGGTGATGTCTGCAACTATCTCTCTTCCAGAAACTCACTCAGTGCAACTCACTACCTTTACGATTTTGCCGTATTTGACGCACAGCACATGCATACAAAATAAATCCTAAATAAAACCATGCTTTCTCCGTGAATTCTTTCGAATTTCCGTTTCTGTTTTAAAATGGCGTCCAAGCGATCGCGGTTCTAGCTAATATACGAAAAGACATCAAAAGTCACTTAATGGCACAGAAATTCTGGGAAAGTGACCTAAAAATTCCAGGAATACGTTGTTCAGCACTAGGTGACAAGCATGTGTTCTGTGTCTACTGCTCGACGGACATTTAGTATTGCACACTCAGGTCAGTACGATATCGACGTTCATTGGTCACGCATTGGATTAGGTTTTTTTTCAAAATTACGTGGGTTTTTTCAGAAATTACAACTTTGCAAAATAGGGGTAAACAGGTCTGTGCTTGTGTTCAGTTTTCTAAGTCAGCAAAGAATCTCGGAGTTACCCTCGATTCAAATCTTACAATGCATAACAGGTTATTAATCTCATAGAGTCATACGTTCCATCAATTATGAGCTCAGATGAATCTGTGCTGTTCGACACTTTCTGTCTGTTGAAGCCACGAAAGCTCTTATTTCTGCCTTTATTCTTTCCCACATTGACTATTGCAACTCTCTTCTCTGTGGCTGTCCTCAGTATCTCCTGCAACGTGTTCAAAAGCTGCAAAACAGTGCAGCACGCCTCACTCTCAAGATTCCACGCTCTGATCATATAACACCTCATCTTCGTAACTTGCACTGGCTTCCAGTAGAGGCTAGAATCAAGTATAAGATAGTTTGCCTTTGTTTCGGTGCTGTTCACTCTTCTGGTCCTGTCTATCTATCTGAACTAGTCACTGTCTACACACCTGCTCGCTCCCTACGTTCTTCCTCTGACTGCTGCACACTCAAGATTCCTCGGGTCCACACGAAATCTTTTGGTGAACGATCCTTCTACTATTTAGCACCTCCCATATATATAATATGGAATTCCCTCCCACAACATGTCCGCTCATCTGACTATCTCCGCCTTTCGCTCTGCCCTTAAAACTCACTTGTTTCGGACATATTATGATTGATTAGTGTTTGTGTGGGGGTGGGGTGTCCGTTTCATTGCAGAAATCTTGTAAAAAATGTATTTACAATTATTTTATAATTCGTAAGTTGTATGTTGAATGTCTACGTCTTGTAAACTTTAAATGCTTGTAAATGAGATAGAAGGGTATTTTTCTTGCAAAATTTGTCTATTATAATTAGTCATGTAACTGGTATGTCGATGGCAGTATGATTTCATTTCAAGTTGCAGTATTGTATCCAAACTTGAATGAAAATGTGAATGTGATCTATGTTTCTTCTTAGAATTTTCATATTGTAGCTATTTTACTCTTGTATAATTAATTGTGTGTGTAGTGCCAGTGTGTGCGTGTGTGCATGCGTGCGTTCATGTGTGTGTTTGTGTATGTATGTGCTTTTTGTAAGTTAGTTGAAAGGGCCACTTTTGTGGCAATTTATCGACGAAGACTTGCTTTGGTGAAAAGCTTTTGGTGATATAAATTTTATAATTAAGTCTAAAGATTAGCTTGAAATATTTAATAATAATAAACTGCAACCTGTCTTTCAGTTTCACCCTACACTATATATGCATATCTCTTTCAGACAGAAATATACCTGACCTGTGGACAGTTATGAAAATTTGTCAATTTTCTCAAAAGTTAATTTACGACAGATGTCTCCCATTTCTCAGCAGTGACGTCTGTACATATATATACTAGTTATTTTACCAAAATGGCAAGCAGTAAAAACATACTTTCATTAGTTTCAGTGATGTCAATTCTTTTGTTTTGTCCATTGTTGTTGAACTGAGACCGAGTGTGAGTACTGAGAGTATAGTTTATAATTACATGGCTTTGCAATCTCATTAAAAAAAAAAAATCCTCTTTCTTTCTTTCTTCATTTAGTGATTTACCATGTCTCGTTTGTGACACTGCTGCAGCACCATTAGTGGTGGTCTGGCAGGACTGTACACTGTCGCCATGTGGCCGATGCTGCTGGACCTGAGTCCGGATGAATCCAAGAGGATGCTGCGCCGCCTGGAGCTGGAGGGCTACAGCAGCGTGGTGTCTGCCTTCCGCGCCCAGGGCGAGCTGTCCAAGGACAAGAAGAAGCTGCTCCAGGAACTGCAGAAGATTCTCAGGTACGCGACTTTGTGTGTGTCTGCTTACCACAGTGTTTGTGTTAATGCAGGGGTGCATGTGGGTCTGCCTGAAGCCTGAATTCAGGCAATTTGATGCTGCTTCAGGCAGCTGAGTGCCTGAAGAAAGGGCTCTTTAGCATGATATTCTTTTGTACATTAGGTTTCGGCAAGAAAGTTCAGGCAAAAGTTTTGGTCACTGCATGCAGTATTGCACCCATGTAATGTGTGTGGATGTGTGAGAACTAAAACGAGAGAGGGAAGGAAAGAGGGAGAGAAGAGCATTTTCAGTGAAAAGAGGGAAACATGATTTTGTGGGAAAATAGCAAAAAACTAGAAGGAACAAAGGCAATGGACTACCATACTTTACAGACTACAAGGCGATACCTTTTCCCCGAACTTAGACCTCTGCGCCTTATAATATGACTGATAATATAGTAAGAAACTGTAGGAACAAAATCACATGGGTGCAACTATGCCACAGGTACGCTGCCATGCTGGTTTTTGAAAATTGGGAAACCCGGCAGTTCCGTTTTTTTCTGTAAAGAAATGACTTTTTGTTGTTGTTTCGGTTCAAAGTCGCAGCGCTCTTCTGTTGAGAAGGAGTGAACAGCAACGGAAGTTTGTCTCACATTTGCCGCTGTTATCAGAGTAAACAGTGAAGGAAGAACAATGCCTCCACTGACTGACTATGAAAGTTATTGTTCTGTGTTACAAAGGTCGGGAGGGCTTTAATATACATCATTTGATATATCATATACACAACACACTCACACTCACACACACACACACACACAAACACACCAGCATCATACACACACAGTGAACATACTACATAGCTGCCAACCTTTCCGTATTTCCCGGAATTTTTCCGGTTTCCGGCCATTCCGTTTAGTGGTGTCAAATTCCGTATGCAAAATTTTCAACCAAAAAAAAAAAAGCACTTAAAATCGAGTAGTCGACGTGCGTGCAGGTTTCCAATACCGATCCATCTTTTCCTACCCGAAAACCATATTCTGCGCATGCGTACAAACTTTCTTTTTTTGCCAAGATGGCGTCAAAGAAAAGCGCACAGTCGAACAGTCGGGCCTACCAGAAGTTTGTTCCCCGATATAAAAATAATTTTCCGTATATTTACGAGTCTTGACAAGGCGAAAAAAAAAAGTTATGCCTTCTGCACAGTATGTCGGAATGATTTCAAAATTTCGCACGGGGATCGAAGTGACATCACCCAGCGCGAGTAGACGCACAGGCGTAAGATGAAAGTAGAAGTCTCCCGCTGTGAATAAGACGCCTTCGATAGCATAATGTTTCTCTTCCAAAACGGACAACAGTTCAATCAATGTAGAGGTAGGCATTTATTTTGAAAGAGTTTTTGTTTATTGAAAAGAAAAGAAACGTCACATATTTTTCCATTTCTCTTCTAATGATTACAATGCCAGTCTCTCTCTCTCTCTCTCTCTCTCTTACAATCTCCAGTCTCTCTCTCTCTCTCTCTCTCTCTCTCTCTCTCTCTCTCTCTCTCTCTCTCTCTCTCTCTCTCTCTCTCTCTCTCTCTCTCTCTCTCTCTCACCTGTCATTGGGTATTAGCTTTTTTAACCAATTATTACTAGTCTCTGGACTTGGGGTCAATCCTGTCTCCCCTCTCTCCTCCTCTTCTCTCTCTCTCTCTCTCTCTCTCTCTCTCTCTCTCTCTCTCTCTCCCCCCCCCCCCCCCCCCCCCCTCTGATTAGCTTGGGGTCAATCCCTCCCCCTTCCCCTTCTCCCCCCCCCCCCCCCCCCCAGTAGTAGTAATATAATTTTTTTTTTTTAAAATCCAGTATGTAATGATGGGGTGGACAAAAATATACCGGGTACTATTATCTGTGTGTGTGTGTGACTGTGTTTATGTGTGTTAGTTGTTACATGGTCATGTGTGTGTGTTTTGAGTATTCATAAATGCAATTTAGCTTGTTTTTTAAAGCTATGTTATCTTGTCAGGAGATGACGAGTTTGCTTATAAAAGTATAAAAAATGCCCCCGCTTTCTCAGAAGGGGGGCAAGCCCCCCTCCCGAACCCACCCCCCACCAGATTCCTTATTTTGCTTCTCAAAGGTTGGCAGCTATGATACTAACACACACACACCAGTCAAAAACATTCCCTCCCTCCCTTAATTTCAGACACTGACCTAGACAGACCTGCAAAGGTCAGAAGGTTAATTCCAGGAAATCTGTCTGAGTTAGCATGCTTTCAACGTGACCTTGAGCTTAGTATACTGGTGTATTTATAAGGGGGGTGGGGGTGGGGTTAAAAGAAGAGATGGATGGGGAAAGGTGAATGTTTGGTGTTGCTATTAAACTTATGTAGTGGTGGGGGTCTTTTAGTACTAGTTTGGCATTTAAGATTGTCATTTATCTCTTTCTTTTGAATTTTTTAACTTCATTATTTTATGTTTTGAAGTTGTTTCATGTCTAAAATACAAAAAGATTAGATACACATACACCTTAAACTAAAGTTAAACAGAAATAAGAAGTTATGAAATATGTACTAACAAGTGAAATAGGTGAGTGCAAGTATTATAATAAACAAAACTTACTTTGGTTTTTTTGTGCATGTTCTGTCAATTGTGATGGTTTTTGTTTTTTTAATTTAAATTTTTAAGTATTGACAATTCTAGTTCTACCATTCATTTCAAGGGGGAAAAGTATAGAATTCTGACTTTACAAGCCTGGAATACGCTTCAAATTGAGTATGATTTTACTCCTTTTTTTCATGCTTCAGGTTGCCCGTCTGACCCCAGCCTGCCTGTTTTTTAAATTTCCACAGTTGCATCCATGACATCAGAATTTGTTGTACATTTACTACCATTTACTTGGCAATCTTTGGAGTCGAGAGGTTTTCTATTTTTAGGGTTTCATTTTATTTACCGCACTGACCTTGATTTGGCAAAACTGAAAAAATTTAAAAGAGATCAACAAAGGATATGACATGAGAATTTAGATTCATAAAAGTGGAGCCTTGGTTTATGCATTAGTAAAAGAGTGAGAGTACATCTATATTGACTGGAACATTAAAATTCCTCCTAAATGTTGATTCTTAGCATTTCACCGAACACAGGTGCCCGTACCAGTGAACTCCCTTGAAATGTATTTTCGAGGGGAACATCATCTGAGTTTCTTCCATTCGACTTGTGGCAGTTGTGACTTGTGGCAGTTGTGACTTGTGGCAGTTAATAGTTATACGTTAAAATTTAAATATATTAAACAGGATAATTTTTAAATGATAAAAACTAAGCAACTTAAATATAGTTTTCTCCTTCAAGCTCCTCCGAAATCGGAATGTGTCGGCTGAATGCAGCGAGGACACCAGTGAAAACTGGAAAGCAGACACATACGTCCATTATGGCCATATGGCCCGGGAACACAGAAGAAGAAGAAGAAAGAAGGTGGAGCCTATTTGTGCGTGTGTGTGTTTGTGCGCGCATGCGCGTGCAGGCATGTGCTTGTGCATGTGCGCATATTTGCACGCATGCACATGTGTGTGCTCGTGCATGTGTAGGCATAGGTGTGTGTGTGTTTGTATGTGTGTGTGTGTCTGTGTGTGTGTATGTATCATTGTATGTATGTATGTATGTATGCATGCGTATGTAAATATGTTGTGGTCGTCAGTGTATGTGCGTGTGAGCATGGGTATTGATGTGATTTGGTTAAATGTATTTTTTATAAAGCGCCATGGGCAGCTAGCCTGGAATGTGCGCTATATAAGCTTTCTTTATTATTGTTATTGATGCATTTTTCTGAATCAAATCATTTTGATTGACAGCATTCCTGTGGAGAGGCACAGAGCAGAGGTACGACGCGCTCTCAATGACGAGAAATTGTCGACTGTCGCTCACCAGTAAGTAAAAATCCCCACAAGATGTTATGTTAAGTTAAAAAAATTGTATATTTTAAATTCAATCATTTTAGGCTCAATCAAATATCTTTGACTGGCTTATATATATACAATATGCCAACTATTGATTTAATTGATTGATTGTGAGAAAACTTAGCCAGAATATTATTATTGTTAGCCAGAATATTATTATTGTTCAAATCTGAAACAAAAGGCAAAACATAATTCCTTTAAAACTGGGTGCAGCACTGCACATTGTAAATACACAGCTTATTTATTGACAAAACAAGCTTTGCTGGAACACACACGTTTTAGACATCTCATCATTGATACTAGTTACTACAGCCATGCAGGATCAACGTGAGTGTTAGTTCAACTAGACACGCCTAAACACTAAAACCTAATTCTACTGGGTGTGCTTGCAGCAACGGTTCAACGGAGACCTCGGAGTGGCTGATAGAAGGTCGGCGTTTGATCCCCCTCCTGCCTCGCCTGGTACCTCAAACAGCCTTCACCCAGACAGCCAACCAGGCAGCCAGGGAGGCAGCGGAGAAAAACTCACACCTCATCAACCCGGCCCTCACTGGGAACAAGGAGCGTGAGTAGTCTTGCAAGTCTGAATGTAAAATAATAACAATAATAATAATAACATAGCTGCCAACCATTCCTTTTTTCACGGAATTTTTCCGTTTTGTGGCCGCGATTCCGCTTTTCCGATTTAAAGAAAAACAATAATGAAATCGCAATAGTTTGTGGCACGCGGTCTATTTTTACCACTCCAATCATGAGTTACCTCCCCTGGATTTTCAATAATTTTAAACTGTAAACCAGAATGTTATCTCTGCACCATTTCGTAACTTTTTATATCTTTTGGAAAACATTTAAAACTATGTATCCTACTTATACTCATCAAAAGAAGCACCGCATACTCGTCGTGTCTGTTGTAGTGTTAAAATATGTTTTTATTATTTTGTACGCTTTTAAAATACATCATTTTAAAGAGCGGCCAGAAGTGTAGCCTCGATTTGAAGTGCGACAATTTTGGAACGACAGACCGACCGACCGACAAAGTGAGTTATAGGTTTGTGGCTTGAGCCACAAACAAAAATCCGTATTCCCAAATTAAAAATTAAAAAAAAGAAAGCGCTTAAAATCGAGTTGAGTCAACGTGCGTGCGCATTTCCAATGCTGATCCATCTTTTCCATCCTGGAAACCATATTCTGCACATGCGTACAAACTTTCTTGTCTTGCCAAGATGGCGTCAAAGAAAAGCGCGCAGTCGAACAGTCGGGCCTACCAGAAGTTTGTTCCCCGATATAAGAAGAATTTTCCATATATTTACGAGTCTTGACAAGGCAAAAAAAAAAAGTTATGCCTTCTGCACAGTATGTCGGAATGATTTCAAAATTTCGCACGGGGATCGAAGTGACATCACCCAGCGCGAGTAGACGGACAAGCGTAAGACGAAAGTAGAAGTCTCCTGCTGTGAAGAAGACGCCTTCGATAGCGTAATGTTTCTCTTCCAAAACGGACAACAGTTTAATCAATGTAGAGGTAGGCATTTATTTTGAAAGAGTTTTTTGTTTATTGAAAAGAAAAGAAACGTCACATATTTTTCCATTTCTCTTCTAATGATTACAATGCCAGTCTCTCTCTCTCTCTCTCTCTCTCTCTCTCTCTCTCTCTCTCTCTCTCTCTCTCTCTATCTCTCTCTCTCTCTCTCTCTGCTTCTGTTTCTTGATTGACTTCTTTATGTTTTGCTTTGAGTTGTACTTAAGTTAATAGTTCATCTTATACTCCTTTTTATTTGTTTTAGTTCGCGAGGACACAGTGTAAAAAAGCATGCCATGATCAGCCATGCTTATCTGTTTACCCTCATTTAAAAAACTCTCTCTCTCTCTCTCTCTCTCTCTCTCTCTCTCTCTCTCTCTCTCTCTCTCTCTCTCAACCTGTCATTGGGTATTAGCTTTTTTAACCAATTATTACCAGTCTCTGGACTTGGGGTCAATCTCCCCCCTTCCCCTTCTCCTCCCCCCCCCCCCCCCTCCCAAGTCCTACTATTATAGGTAATATAAACTGTTTTATCCAGTATGTAATGATGGGGTGGACAAAAATATACCGGGTACTATTATCTGTGTGTGTGTGTTTATGTGTGTGTGTGTGTTACATGGTCATGTGTGTGTTTTTTGAGTATTCATGAATGCAATTTAGGTTTTTTTTCTAAACTATGTTATCTTGTCAGGAGATGACGAGTTTGCTTATAAAAGTATAAAAAATGCTTCAGCTTCAGGGGGCTGCACCCCCTGACCCCCACTTTCTCAGAACGGGGGCAAGCCCCCCTCCCGAACCCACCACCCACCAGATTCCTTGTTTTGCTTCTCAAAGGTGGGCAGCTATGTAATAATAATAAATAAGTCTAGGAGTTTGTAAAAAGTTTTGGACTGGAGATCAAGGCTACAGTCTAGGAGTTTGTACAAAGTTTTGGACTGGAGATCAAGGCCACAGTGTGGGAGTTTGTAAAGTTTTGGACTGGAGATCAATGCCACAGTGTGGGAGTTTGTAAAGTTTTGGACTGGAGGTCAAGGCCACAGTGTGGGAGTTTGTAAAGTTTTGGACTGGAGATCAAGGCCACAGTGTGGGAGTTTGTAAAGTTTTGGACTGGAGATAAGTTTGGACTGCAGATCAAGGCCAGTCTATGAGCTTGTTAAGTTTTGGACTGGAGATCAAGGCTGCAAGTTTTGGAGTTTGTAAAAAGTTTTGGACTGGAGATCAATGTCACAGTCTAGGAGTTTGTAAAAACTTTAACCCGTCTTTTTATTCAAAGTGTCTTGGTACCATTAAGCTATAGTTTATGAACAAAGCCCATGAACTTTAAAAAAAATCCTCCAAATTTGCCCTATTTTGGGGTGTGTGTGGGGGGGTGTCTGAAGTCAAGTTTGCACAGTTTTCTTCAACTCTCAGCACTTTTGTGTTCAGATAAATTATTCCAAGTAACTCTTTTAATGTTCTTTCGTATCTCCAAAACTTGTTCACCTCTTGGAATTACGTTTTCTCCAGTGGCCAGCCAAAGCAGTTTGGCGGTTCCAGGGTCTGCGGTGGCCACAGTAGCGGCCAAACCATCCCGCCCCACCAGCCCCACGTCCAATGTGGTGGTTCTACCCAGCGGCACCTCCATTCACATCAAAGGTGGGTCTCACCTACAGGACAAAACACGCTGCTCTAGTAACAGTCCTGTCTTTGCAAAAGTTAGTTGAACAGTATGCTAAAATGTCAGGTAAAATAATAAACATTTGTGTTAACAATCTCAGCATCTTTATTCCATTCCAACCTGCTTAACAGTTTTTTTCCTTTTGAAACTTTCTCTTCTGTTTTGGGGTTCATTGGAGTCTTGTTTCAGGCTTATATGAACTATTCAGGAAAATTCCAAAATTTATTTTTTCAGTCTTCTTGCCCTTGCCTCTGCCCATTTCTACATTTAGACTAGTTTATTTTGTTTTGGTGGTTTTGTATTCAATTGTCTAGTGTTAGCAGGTTTATTTAGTGTGTGTGTTTTCCCCCCTTTTTTGTGGGGAGGGAGTGGGGGGTTTGACTTTATGGTTATGGTTGTTGTTTTCTCTTATTTTTCTTTATTTGGAGGTGGTGTTGGGGTTAGGGTAAATCTGCCACATTTAAAAGTTTCACCAAGCATCGCCGCTGTCCCGATCCCTCTTGCAGGTATCCTGAACCCCGACGAAGAAGAGGAGACATTGAACCGGCATCAGCGGCGCAGCCTGTCAGTGGAGGGCCTGGCTGGGGCCGCCACAGCCTCCACTCAGACGCAGACGGCGCGGGTCATCTACACCACGGCTTCCAGTACACCGGGCACTGCCTCCCCGGTCAAAATCACCATCAGCAAGAGCCCCCAGGGCAGGGCCATCGTCTCCCAGCCCGGCGGACAGCCACCCAAGGTCAGCACATACAAGGGAGAATCAAAAAACAAACTGACAGATTGTATATAGACTAGACTAGCAGGATTCACGCAGGCTTGCTTGAAAAGTCTCGTGCAAAAAAAAAGAAAAGAACCATGTCCGAAAGGCCGAAGTGGGCGTAAAATCCTATTATCAAAAAAAGAACAACAATCCCAACCAACCAAAGAAAAATCCCACCTCTAGACATTTTTTTTTTTGGGAACCCTTAAAGACCCCTCACGTCACGTGTCACATTCCCTCTTTTGCTTGGAAGATTTCTTACCAGCTATAAGAGGGAAAACATGTGAAAACCATGATTTTGACACGTGACGTGGTGGGTCTTTAAAAGTTAATGATCAAAAGAATGACCTTACGCAAAGTTTTTAAACAGAATCGTTTCTATTTCCATTTCTTTGTTTCTGTTCACTATGTGGTTTAAATGAGTCCTTCCCAGTCTATATCGTTACACATTCAGATCAAGACCATCCAAATTGCCCCCCCCCCCCCCCCCCCCCACTTTCCCCATCCTCCATCACATAATCAGTTTTGTAGCAACTTTCCAGAGAAATAGTGCAAGGAATGAAATCCAATTAACCTTAGATTACCTTATCCTTCCACATCTCCAGATCTTGATGATTTTATCCTCAATCAATGTATTGTTGGTGTGCATATTGTTGAGCGCGCACATTATCAGGCTTACGTATATATAGTGACGCGTGTTTGTGTATGTGGACAAGGTCTTTGGTGAAAAGCTGGTACACTGTATATCAAAAGTTTGTACAGGTGATCCTATGAACCAGATACAGTCAGTCCTTGGCCTCCAATTCGTATCAATCTGCCGATCTATCCACATCCTGTCTTTCGATCAATTCATCCATCCATCTTTCGCTTATTCTTTCTCCCCCCCCCCCCCCCCCCCCCCCCTTCCCTTCTTTTTTTATTTTTTCTCTATCTTTCGCTCTCTCTCTTTCTCTAATTATTATAGAAATGTCTACCCCCCCCTACTAACCCACCCCAATCCACGCTAACTAATTAATAACTTTCTAATCCCCTGAAGTCGGAGTGTGGCTGCTCACGTGGCGGGGTAATTAAAAATGGTCACACACGTAATGTTCTCATCCCTAGCTGATGCATTTGTACCATAGTGTTCAAGTGCTTCGGCTGTTTGGATGATCCCTGGAGTCTTTTAGCCAGGGTACGACAACAACTAACATTCTGCATTCTAGTACCCACCTTGTGCCATCGTTGGCCACTTCCAAGATCTGCTAACCGTTCGTAGTCATCCTCAGTCCGGTCTCCATCCTCTTCGAGTTCATCTATCCCATCTCCCCCTCTTCACCGTTATTCCTTAAACCCCGCCCCTTCCACGCGCTTACATGCACACAGACTGCCCCTTATGTTCCCATAGAGTTGTTGTTTTCTACTCTCACCACATTATGTCTCTCTCGCCATCAACTCATCCCTGTGCTCACCTGTGCAGGTCTTCTTCTCAGACAGTTTCCTGTCAATTATGAGCGCAGATGCGTCATGCTGCCGTTATGTGCCCAAATAAGAAATAATTAGGCCCAGCATGTCCGACTTCGGCTGGAGGAAATCATTTTGAAAGTGTTTCTTGAAAAAAGGCAGGAGAATGGACCAGTAAGGCAGAAAGATAGTAGATGACAGTAAGCAAAGGGAAAAAGCAGTCAAAGAGAGTGACAGATTAGAGGAAGTTACAAGCACAGAACTTCCAGAAGATGGGGGAACTCTTTATGCAAAAGCCCCCCCCCCGGTATCCCCACCTGTGCAGGTGATCCTGGTGACCAGCTCCAGCCAGTCGGCGGCGTCCAGCGTGTACCAGCGGTCCATGTCGGTGCCGGTGATCCGCGCCTCCACCTCCACCTCCACGTCCCACGCAGGGGCCACCCGCACCTCCATCATCATCCCCGGGTCCCCCGGCATGGCCCACGCCTCTCCTGCTGCGTCCTCCATGCCCGGGGTGATCACCGTCACCACCAACTCCATCACCACCTCCTCCTCAGGAACAGGTGGGTGGGTCTGCTTGGGCTTGGCTGGGAGATAGACTCCAGGCATCACACAGTTGGTTCTTCTTCTTCTGCGTTCCCAGGCCATATGGACGTAACAGGTTTTAAAACGTATGTGTCCGGTTTTCAGTTTTCATTGGTCTCCCCACTGCATTCAGCCAACACATTCCGATTTCGGAGCACAAAGAAGAAAAATATTTGGAAGATTTTTTTGTGTGTGTTGGGGGGAAGGCAGGAGAATGAGCCAATAAGTCAGAAATATAGTAGATGATAGAAAGCAAAAGGAAAAGGCAGAGTCAAAGAGAGTGACAGATAAGAGATAATCTTCAGAATGACATAATCTTCAGTACGATGAAGGTGGAAAATCAAGCGAAGAAGAAGAGGTAGTGACAAGCACAGAACTTCCAGCAGGTGGGGTAACTGCGAAAGACTCCCAATATCCCCACGGGGAACATTTGAAGAACAAAATTGTTATAGAATAATTATACTTTACATTTATTTCAAGAATAGCTTTGATATTGCCCTTTTATGTCATGTGGGTCTGGGTGGCCTATATTCTTTGGTTATGAAGCGATCAGATTTCAGCAATTCTGATGCCTGAAGTCGTGAAGAACTTTTTTGTTTTATAGAACAATTTTATTTTGTTGATTTTGTTTTGTTTCTTCTGCTTCTCTTTTTCTTTGTTACGCAGTTGTATTCAGATGGGTTTTTTCCAGATCTATTTACCTAACTTGGTTTGCTAAATATTTGTCTCTGGTGAACTTTCTAAAATTGAAAAAGAAAAAATCTGAAAATTTTCTCTGTTACCACATGTTTGTGTGTGCGTGCGTGCGCGCAGTGTGAGTGTGTGTGTGAGCGCATGTGTATAAGTGCCTTTTTTTCTTTTAATCAAATGACAAGAGGTAACTGTACTGCAATTTTCTCTCTACTTTAACGTATCACTTAAACCCTAAATAAACCTTGAATTAAAAAAATTATATATATATTTTTACTAGTGACGATGCCGACGTCGGTGGTGGGTGGGTCCCCTGTGTTCAGTCCTTCCATCAACATTGGTAAACCCAGAGCCAAGGTCATCACAAGGCATCGATTCCCACAGGTGAGGGCTTAGCTCGTCTGTTTTAACTGTGTGTGTGTGTATTCGTGTGAAGTGTGTCCTGGAATTATGGAGCATTCTTTGTCTCGACCTCTGCCATAGTTCATCACAGAAATCGTCTGTTTTAACTGTGTGTGTGTGTATTCGTGTGAAGTGTGTCCTGGAATTATGGAGCATTCTTTGTCTCGACCTCTGCCATAGTTCAACACAGAAATCGTCTGTTTTAACTGTGTGTGTGTGTATTCGTGTGAAGTGTGTCCTGGAATTATGGAGCATTCTTTGTCTCGACCTCTGCCATAGTTCAACACAGAAATCGTCTGTTTTAACTGTGTGTGTGTGTGTTCGTGTGAAGTGTGTCCTGGAATTATGGAGCATTCTTTGTCTCGACCTCTGCCATAGTTCATCACAGAAATCGTCTGTTTTAACTGTGTGTGTGTGTGTTCGTGTGAAGTGTGTCCTGGAATTATGGAGCATTCTTTGTCTCGACCTCTGCCATAGTTCAACACAGAAATCGTCTGTTTTAACTGTGTGTGTGTGTGTTCGTGTGAAGTGTGTCCTGGAATTATGGAGCATTCTTTGTCTCGACCTCTGCCATAGTTCATCACAGAAATCGTCTGTTTTAACTGTGTGTGTGTGTGTTCGTGTGAAGTGTGTCCTGGAATTATGGAGCATTCTTTGTCTCGACCTCTGCCATAGTTCATCACAGAAATCGTCTGTTTTAACTGTGTGTGTGTGTGTGTGTTCGTGTGAAGTGTGTCCTGGAATTATGGAGCATTCTTTGTCTCGACCTCTGCCATAGTTCATCACAGAAATCTTCTGGGTGCTGGTGGTCCCATAATTTGCTTATGGTGTGAATTTTAATTTGCGGTTTTGTGTTTATGCAGTTATTATGTTGGGTTTGCACACAAACAAATGCTCTAAATTTGGAGTGATACAAAAATCATTTGGGGCTCAGTGAAAGAGGAAGGGGTGCTTATGTGCATCTAATAGTATGATGAAGTGCTTGATGGTGATGATGATGTGCTTCTAATAGTTATAATATGAAGTGCTTGATGATGTGCTTCTAATCATAATAATATGAAGTGCTTGATGATGGTGAGGTGCTTCCAATAATTTCATGAAATGCTAATAAAATGATGAAGTGCTTGATAAACTTTTGTCATTAATTGCATTTAACCCTTTCACCACCAATGTCACATGCACCACAATGTCACTAAAAGGCATCAAATCAGGTCCTGTTATCTGAAGACCCTATTTTATTAATTGTGGGAGGTAAGGATAGGCCTAATGTTATACATGTCACAGAGGAATTCATAATATTGTAGACATTTTTTTCTCTCTACCCAAATCAGTTTAATGGTATTTGGGGGCTGAAAATGGCTGGCGGCGAAAGGGTTAACTAGCATAGGACAATGGTTTGGTGATAAGGATGAAGAATACGGGGACATTCCATTTGAGTTCCCACAGACATGCAACGATTGTCCAGTGTAATAATATTAACGATGTGATGCACAATGGAAACAGCAGAGAGTTTTGGTGCAGCCCTCCAAGCCGGGCGTGGTGATCCCCATGGGCCCCGGAGGCAGCCAGCCGGTGGCCCCCTCCCCCCAGAACCTGCACAACATCCACGTCAAGACCATCGCCAAGCCCCCGCCCATCCACATCAAGCAGGAGGGAGGTGAGACAGGGAGGGCAGTGGCGCCACTAACACCAAAACTAAAGCAGGGCTCTCAATCATCCCGCAAAACAAGGGGTCCCAGGGACTCCTTCACTTACTGTATAGAGGATCCTAGAGGCGGGATAGAGGGTCCTAGTGGCATTGTGAACATTAAACAGAATTTTTCTAGTGCATCCCTGGGACCCCCGGCACATTCTTTTAGAGGGTCCTTTAGAATTTTAGTGCTTCATAGACCCCCAAATGGGGGTCCGTGGGAGCCCTATAAAGACAACTAAATTGTGAATAGTTTTGTGTTAAGCATATAACAGAAATGCCATTTGCATGCCTTCACACAGCACACTTGGTTGAAAGTATAGATCTATAAACAGAGATTTGCACGATCCCTCGTATTGCTGATGTCTGACATTCCTCTGCAATGATGTTGTAACATAATTGCCCAACATTTTGTTTCTGTGACACAGTTAATTTTAATATTTAAAGATTTATTTTTATAAAAGACAGCTTCACCCCCAAACAGGGGAAAGCTGTCTTAGTAATGAGCCGTAATCAACAAATCTTTGCATAAATTGTGTTGGCTAGAGAGAGGGGGGGAGTGAGTGTGTGCGAGTATGTGTCTGTGAGTGAATGCACGTGTGTTTGTGTATGTGAGTGTGTGTGTGTGAGTGCGTGCGCGCATGTTTGTACAAGTGTATGTTTGTGTAAGTGTGTGTGCTTTTCAGTGAGAATGTTTTTTCAGTGTGTTTGATGAAATGTGTGTGTATGTCTGTGTGCAAGAACGCGTTCACTCACGTGCGTGCACATATGTGCATGTGTGTCTGTTGTGTGTGTGTGTGTGTATGTCTGTGAGTGTTTCAATGCTGATTGTAAAGCGCTTTGTGCTCGATTAAAAAGCGCTATGTAAGTGTCCGTTGTTTATTATTATTATTATTATTATTATTATTATTAAAAACTACATTCCACTGGTTCCAGGCCCATTCTGTCGTGTTGCAACATAATGCCCATGGGTTTTGCATTTCTTAAAGTTGAACACCTAAGAAGTACACCTAAGAAGTGGAAGCTTTAACCTAAGGATACATGACTGATGGTGTGTACGGCACTGTTTGGAAAGAGAGGGATGGGGTTGGAGGCATGTCGGCTCATTGCTTAGGATATATTGTGGAAGTCTGCTGTAAGCCACCAAAAGACTAATCCAAGGCACTGTTGTTGGTGGGCTATCTCAGCTTATTACTAAACAGTTATCCGTTGATGGAGTGATGCACTGTCGTTGGTTGCTCATTGCTTAGGAGATGATATTCTGGAAGTCTGCTGTAAGCCACCAAAAGACTAGTCTAAGGCACTGTTGTTGGTGGGATATCTCAGCTTATTACTGAACCGTTGGATGGAGTGATGCACTGTCGTTGGTTGTGCCGTTCCTCCAGGCATGAAGATCATCACGCAGACGGGGGCCAGCAAGATCCTGCCCAAACCGGCCCAGCTGTCGGGGTCCCCGGGCACGCCGGTGGTGGTGGTCAACGCCGGACCCTCCGCGTCTGGGGGAGGCAGCACCACTGTCACCATGATGCCCAAGACCGTCAGCACCTTCACCAGTGAGTCTTATCATGAGCCCTCTGCACACTAAAAGCCACCTCACACTATTCAAGTCAAATGAAACTGGTTGTGACCTTTCCACAGTTTCCCTTTTTTTTTTTGAACAGTGATTAGAAATCACGAATGTGAATTTTGGTCGGATGAATCCCTTCCAACCAGGTTGGAAGGAATTGGCAACTGCACCATTGTTGTTTTGTTGTTTTCGTTCCCCAGCTTAAATGCTCTGGGGGCACACCCAGTGCCATGAGAACATTTCGCATGGCCTTGGGTGGGAAGATTACATGTATGGCTGCTTTTAAAGGGCCCCGCCACATGGGCGGCCATATTCCGACTTCAGGGGACACGACTGTACCATTTACTTGCAACTCATTCAGGCAGTTGTGGGAAAACAGCCAATGCTTGTTGATAGCGAAGATGGCACAACGGCCACAGTTAGTTGAATAGAGTTCAAGACTGAATTTTCTTCCAGCTAAAAAGGTTGGATGGTGTGAGGCGGCTTTAAGTGGTGGACTATTGTGAGCTCCTCCGAAATTGGAATGTGTCGGCTGTACGCAGCGGGGAGACCAGTGAAAACTGAAAATGGACACACACGTACTTTACTCATTATGGCCTTTTGGCCTGGGAATGCAGAAGAAGAAGTCCCTGTAGTCAGTGAAAATAAATGCTGGGTTGTGAATGTTATGGTCCCTCCGTATGGATGCCGGGGGGTCTTCTGTACAAATAGTTCCCCCACCTTCTGGAAGTTCTGTGCTTGTAACTTCCTCTAATCTCTCTCTTTGACTGCCATTTTCCTTGTTTTGTGTCATCTACTATCTTTCTGACTTTTTGACCGATTCTGCCTCTTTGACCGATTCTGCCTTTTTTCAAAAAAATCTTCCATATAGTTTTCTCCTTTGAGCTCCTCTGAAATCAGAATGTGTTGGCTGAATGCAGAGAGGACACCAGTGAAAACTGGAAAACGGACACATATGTACCCATTGTGGCCTTATGGCCTGCGAATGCAGAAGAAGAAGAAGAATGTTATGGTATACATGTCTACAATGTGCCAAAGAGCTAAGAGTATTGCAAATACAGGCTTTCTTAGTCTTTCGGATGAGACGATAAACCGAGGTCCCGTGTGGCCATGCACTTAGCACACGTTAAACCCAGTGGCAACGAAAAAGTTGTCATTTGGTCAAAATTTACCCCCGCCCCCTTTTCTTCATCAGTCACACAAAAAAATCGCATGCAAATTTATTATTTTTAAATGGGTGTCTGCGACGCGCTCTCCAGGTGGGAGCAACCCGAATTTCACAGAGATGCCTCTGTGACTATAAAGTACCTAATACCTACATGGATGCTCCTGCTTTCAGGATGTCCTGAAGTTCAGGATTTTTATTGCCTGGAGTGGGCATCGCCGGATTATGAGAATTTGAGAAGATGCATTTTGCGGGTTATATAGGTCATGAAGTTTAACCAGAACTGAAAGTGCAATGTTTTGGAACGCAAAAGAAGAAGAAGAAAGTGCAACGAGAGCCTGTCAATTACATTGGAAACTGTTGTTTCCCTTCAGCTTCCAGGGGGCATTGCCCCAGCAGAGGCGCGGTCCCTGCACTCCACCGGGGCTTGCAGGACTTTTGAAATTTCCCATGTACCTAAATGATGTGATAAATTTTACAGCTAGCTCAGGCAGCAAAGTCCTGAACATCTCCGCCCCTGGAGGTCGTGTCATCGCCAACACCAAGGCTCCCAATGTGGTGACCGTCAATCCCAAGACTCTCCAGCTAACCGCTGTCAAATCTGCTGCTGGGGGCACCACAGGTGGGTTGCTCTGGGCCGCCTGGTTGTCCTACCGGCTGTTGGTTTTTATTGTCCCCCTGTGGGGGTCTTTCGTACAAATAGTCCCCCCACCTTCTGGCAGTTCTGTGCTTGTAGACTTCCTTTTCCCTTTGTTTACTACTGTCATCTGCTATCTTTCTGCATTCCTGATCCATTATCCTGCCTTTTTCTCAATAAATTCTTACCAAGCTTTTCTCCAGCCAAAGAGGGACATGCAGGGCCTAACTATTTCTCAGCTAGGTGCATAACGGCAGCATGACGCATCTGTGCTCATAATTGACAGGAAACTCTCAGAGAGTTCGATGAAGAAGAGGAAGATATTTATTGTGTTAATGTTCAAGATAATGTGAATGCTGGGGGCACCGCAGTGGGTTACTCTGGGCCACCTGATTGTCTCCCCTGCCTTAGACATTGTCTCACCCGCAGTAGACATTTATTGTGTTAAAATATTCAACATTATGTGAATGCTGGGGGTTCGACAGGTGGGTTACTGCGAGGCAGTTGATTGTCTCCCCTGCCTTAGACATTGTCTCGCCCGCAGTAGACATTGTGTTAAAATATTCAACATTATGTGAATGCTGGGGGTTCAACAGGTGGGTTACTGCGGGCCACCTGATTGTCTCCCCTGCCTTAGACATTGTCTCACCCGCAGTAGACATTGTGTTAAAATATTCAACATTATGTGAATGCTGGGGGTTCAACAGGTGGGTTACTGCGGGCCACCTGCAGGCGATATAAATTGTGTTAAAATGATTTTCAACATAATGTGAGAATATAGTGTTGGGTGTAGTACTGTACGATGATAATGTGCTTTTACTTGTATGGAAGTTAAAATCATAATAGAAATAAAAATAAACGACTTTTTTAAAGTTTATCGCTTTTTCTCCTGTCTATATGGAGGCATTTAAGTTTGATTGTGTGTGTTATTTTAATGCTTTGCAGTGTCCAAATCCAACGTGATAGTTGTTCAGAAAACTCAACCCCGAAGGCAGCCGCTGCCAGCACGGATACCTAAAGGCAATCCTAACCCATTCGCTGACGCATTTGAAAAGGTAAGGGTTTGAGGAATTGGCTTGATCTTCGTGAACCTTGGATTGCTTGGAAAGCTGTATGTTGCAGGGCTGCCTACCGTCCCACCTAAGTGGTATTTGTCCGTGGAAACAGTTTAAAAGTGTACGCTGTCCCTGGAATCCACTTTTCTGTCTGGCGTCCCTGGAAGCCAAGTAGAATCAAAATTCTGTAGAGCAGTCACTTGTTTTGTTAGCTAACCTTACTATTGAACACAGGAACACCCAAACCATCAGACCAATGTTGAAATTTTGTTAACAGACATGTTACACATTGGTTACCGAACAGCAATGGATCCTGAATATTGAAGTCAGGGTTCGTACGGGGTCCTTGAAACCTTGAAAAGTACTGGAAAATTGACATGGCCTTTTCCAGGGCTTGAAAAGTGCTAGAAAAACAGCAAAAGCCCCAAGACTCCTGGAAAAGTCTTGGAATTTTCAAAATCGTCTGACCATGTTCTTAATCTCAATCCATCAAAATCAAAATCTCCTCCACAAAAAATAATTGAAGGCAGGCATCGCGCTAGAGTTTTTCAAAATGCGTTTACGCAAAGTCTGCAAAAAAAAGCGTAAATTAGGGTAAAAATTGCGTCTGGTCATAACACTATAAACTGATGTAAAAATACAAAGCATGCATGCTTTAGGCGCACATAACCACCTGTTTTTGATGCTTACGTCACCGCTCACATACGTCACAAGCCCTGTTGATCAAACCAAGTTTTTGTGCCAGGCAATGCCTGCCAATGATCATTCACTTTGCATCAGTGTGTCACACAGGTGGAGATCTGTGTTCTGAATCAAGCAAGCTGGCAGTGAACGCACGAGGCCGAAGCGCACTGCACTTTGCCAACGTAATGGACAAATGATGTATAAGAAACGATTTTTACAAAAGTTTAGCAGAAAGATATCACAGGCTCTTATGTGATTGGTCAAACAAAATTATTTCAACTAAATCTTAATGCGCCAGTCAACAACAAGAAATGCGTTTTTGACACTTTTCGCCGAATTTCCAGTAGTGCTCGAAGTGCCTGCTCTTGAGAAACTCGTCCAGAATTCCCGCCGCGCAAAAACGTCACAAGGTCTTGTGTTGTGTGGGGTTGTGTGTGTACTTTGTGAATTTGTTACCGAAGCACCTAGGCAAGCAGTTATTAGTCATGCAAGTGAGGCACTGCTTGTCTGACTCGAGTCCGTCTTGCGATCATAGGCCTACGCCTAGCCTACAGCTGAGTACTGATAGCCTACTGTTGGGCCTATGGTTGTGGGCATAAGTTGTTTTGCGTGCATGTTACGCGCGGCTGCTCCGAAAATGCGTAGGCGAATTTCAAAGCGCGTCAAAATACGCAAGAAATGTACGTTAACGCGATCCCTGTGAAGGTTAAAACTAAATTCAAATAAAAAAACTAAAGAAACTTTTAAGGTCATAGTACCGATATCGCGATCATAGCAGACATTTGCGCGAGTTGTCTGCCGCTGAAGTTTCTTCCCTTTACCGTACTTTTGTTTTCCAACAAAATGGAGACTGCATTTTCAACGATGTTTGCCTGCAAAAAAAATGTATCAGAGCTGGTTAGCTCCGTCAACATATAGTTCAAAACTGAAAGCTAGCTGCACAGTGTGCTAAAAGAACTTTGATATCACCAGCATGGACAAGAGTGCTGTAAAAAGCCATTGTCAAGGCCAGAAGCACAAGCAACTCGGGCCGGAACGAAACCGACATTGACCGGTATGCCAGATTGAGTCCTTAAAATTTTGTAAACTGGTCCAGGAATAGTCCTGGAATTTTTTTGACACAGATCTTTACGAACCCTGTGAAGTGCTTAAGTACCGAAAAACATCAACCTATCCAAAGAGAATCCAGTCGCAAAAATGTTGCTAGATCATGAAATGTATTTGTTTTGACCCCGATGCATGACATCATGATGTTTGCCCCTGGAAATAAATCCCTGTTCCTGGTTTTTAACCAATTTGTCCCTCGAAACTGCAACAGAGGGTAGGCAGCCCTGATGTCGTTTGAAGTCATAGAATTGAAGATTTCCTCAGTCTTGCTGGTCAGTGGTTGGGAACGCAGAAGAAGAAGCTGATCAGTGGTTAGAAGATGGAAAAAGTTATCGGAATTTTGACAGGTGTTTTTGCTAAGTTTCATGAATAGTTGACGAAAACATTTTGAAATGTATATTTTCAGTGTTTCTTGCTATATTTATGAACAAATCATGGCTTTGCTTCGCGGACAAAGATAAAATGCATATTAGTAAAGCACATGATTTTGCATAGAATAGTATGTGAAGATGGTTTTAGTTCTGAAATTCATCTGTCTTGTAGGCTAGCAGCAAAATATGTATTCTTTCACCCCTCACCATCTTTTATTTGTTGGCTGAATTTTTTTTCTTTCAATTTAGGACCTTGCCTCGCCCCGATTCAATTTTTAGTTAAATTTTAGACTCCACTCTGCAGTCTGATTTGCAGGAGCTGGCCAATTTCATTCAGAAGGATTGTGGGAGGCAGGTGTCCGTCAGCATATCTCCAAGCGGAGCTGTGTCCTCCACAACGGCTACATTAGGGGGGAGAACTGCGGAACAACACCGCGTGATTATCTCCACCTCTGGGACCACTGCAGACATTGGCAGACAGGTTGGTGTGTGCGTTGGAAAAGGGTTTAGCTCATTCTGCTCTTCTGCCAAGCGACTGTCAAGAAATGAATGTAACTACTCTCCCCGTGGGGATACCGGGGGTCTTTTGTAAAAATAGTTCCCCCACCTTCTGGAAGTTTTGTGCTTGTAACTTCCTCTAATCTGCCACTCTCTTTGACTCTGCCTTTTTCCTTTGCTTTTTATCATCTATCTTTCTGACTTATTGGCCCATTTTCCTGCCTTTTTTCAAAAACAAATCTTCCAAATAACATTTCTCCCTTGAGCTCCTCCAAAATTGGAATGTGTCGGCTGTACGCAGCGGGGAGACCAGTGAAAACTGAAAACCGGACACATACATACCTTAACCATTATGGCCATATGGCCTGGGAATGCAGAAGAAGAAGAAAATTTGTTAGACAGGCAGAACTTGCTTTCTTTTTCTCGGACTATGCTGGTGTTTCTCAGATAAAGATGTCAGGACAGAAAGGGTTCACTAGATTATTTTATTTATTTTTGTGAGGACTGAAGGATTTTGGTTAGAGGTGAGAAAACTGAGAGAAAAAAATGTTCAATGGTCGATTTATTTCCTTTTTAAAGTCTACTTAGTCCATCCACTTCGTGAAGAAGGGTTGTTGTGATGGAAAACTATTTTGCTTAGCACACATGTTTACAGTCATGAACTGATATAGTTGTAAATCTACAAAGAGAAAACAAACATCATGCACATTTTTGTGCTTACAAAACTTTAGGATGACTGAATGACGAAACAGTTGTTGAGAAAAGAAGTTTTGCTGTATAATGTGTTTTGATTTTACAGAAGGTTTTTGATTTATTTATCATTTTTAAAGCTAAAGCAAAATAATGGATACTAAGCTCGTCCAGTGCTCGTCAAGTAGTCATTTGAACACAGAAGTTCCGAGCTGTGGTCGCCCTCCTGCTTTGACATGAAGCTTAAAAGGTGTCATTTTCAGAACACCATGCACAAGCTGATGTCCACCGACGCAGAAAACCGCAAAACACTTCTGGAAGAGCTGATTCACGCCAATGATCTGCAGGCCGACAGTGGAACAGAAATAGCAGGTTAGCCCGGTCTTGGTTTTTTTTCCCCCCTTAATGTGCACATATATATATGCGCAAATTTCGTATGAAAACTCGTCCGCAATACGCACAAAAATATCTGGAAGTACTGTATTTTACAGACTATCTTATTCTTCGTCGATCGCTCTGACAGTTTCCTCTCATTATGAGCGCAGATGTATCATGCTGCCATTAGGCGCCTAAAAAATAGGCCCAGCTTGTCCGTCTTCGGCTGCAGAAAATATTTGTAAGAATTTTTAGAATTAGGCAGGAGAATGGATCAGTAAGGCAGAAAGATAGTAGATGACAGTAAGCAAAGGGAAAAGTCAGGCTTTAAACACATTAGTATGGAGGTGCTTCTCCAAAAAGGTTTGCTCTGTTCCGATGCTTTCCCATTCAGTTTTCTGTTATTGGTTGACCATGCTGATCTTTGCTGTGACTTTGCAGGGATTGGGGGAAACGAGTGGTTTGAGTTTGACGACAGCGGGCAGAGTGTGAGCCACGACTCACTGCCTGGGTCCTCAGTGCAAGCCATCATGGGCCTGTCCAACAGTGCCACCAAAATTGTGCGCAGGTCTGTACATGAAAGGGGTTAAAAACTCTGTCCTCAAATGTCTTCAAACAGAATACCGTATTTTTCGGACTATAAGGCACACCTTTTTATAAGGCGCACTCCCAAAAATTTAGACAAAATTTAGATTTTGTTATTTTACGTTCTTACTATATTAATTGTCATTATAAGGCGCAGGAGTCTCTACAGGGGTCTCAATCTGGGAAAAGGGTATCGCCTTATAGTCCAGAAAATGCGATAGATTATTGTGCAAACCATCATGGGCCTGGACAACATTGCCACCAAAATTATGCGCAGGTCAGTACATATAGCTGGTTTGAATCTGTCGTAGAGAATAGAATAGTGAAAAACATGGGCCTTGCCAACAGCACAATCAAATTAGAGCGCAGGTCAGTGCGTGTAAAGGGTTAGACTGTCCTGAAACGCCTTTCGTAGAGAATTGAACAGTGTAAATTATCATGGGCTTTGCCAATACCACAATCAAAATAGTGCGCAAGTGAGAAGCGGGCTTGATCTTACTATGAAACACCTTGATGCGGAGATGATTAGTGGTTTTAAAATAGTTTAGAGGCGATTAGTTGTAGTGCAGAGCTTACCAGTTGTAATAAATGTTCTGAAATGCTTTATATTGATAGTGCGGGTAGGTGGGTGATGGGTTTGAAAGATCCCAGAAATGTAAGTCATTGATTGATTTTCCTCAGTATTATAAACATATAGTTTATACTTTTTAAAATTTGTATTCTTACGACTAAATTTTGATTTTGATCACACTGACCTTTGTTTGCAACATGGACATAATTTATATCGTATGCCCTTTTTAAAAAAAAATATAGGAAGTGCAGTGCTCTGTTGAAGTGCTGTGTTGAATGCATTGTATGTAAGGTTTTCTTTGAACTGTATTGCTGTGTGTGGCTGTTGCATGTCAATTGATGTGATGAAGTGTGTGGTTTCAGAACAAGCGGGGCAGATGACCATGCAGGGCTGACGCAGGAGACCTATTACTCTTTAGGTAGGCCGTTTTGTGCGTTAGATTTCTTTCCTGTGTTCAGTGTAGGACTTTGCAAGCTTGCACTCGACATATCCATTGTCTTTATCACAAGATGATTTTCCCAATCTGTTTAACCCACTTAACTCTATTGTGACTGGCACTGCGTCAGTGAAACCACTGTGCTGGCCTGAGGCTGCACTGGAAAGATTGTTGTCTGATGACTGCTTGTGATCAAGCCAATGTCTAGAGCCTAAATGAAGTCTGTTATGCACCAAACTGTGTGTACTTAATTCAAAATGGATGCTTAGTTCAGTTTTATGCTTTGTGGAAATAATTCATGAACGATTTACTGCCAACAAGCTGCTTGACTTTGAGATAGATCTCGGCGATGAGATCGAACATTTCTGCCGATAACACCACTTCTTGTTGGGTCACATTCTCACTCACACTGGGCACAAATTGTTGTTTCATCAGTACTTACATTATTTTCACTACTTTCATCCTCAAAAAACGAGACTGATTGTGAGCATTACGCTCATCTTCATCAAGTTCAAACAACTTGAGAATCTCTTCGGCACTTAGACTTCATTTTTTACATTTTTCATGCAAAAATCTCTTCAAATTTCGACTGCAGACGAACAAATGACGCCATTTTCGTTTCACTATGCAAGGGAAGTAACTGTAAAATTAACAAGAAACCTCTACCGGATTAATAGGGAATTTTTTACCCTAGACCATGCAACCTATGATTGAAGTCTCCGGGCAGTGGGAGATGCTCGGCTAGGCCTTCATTTGAAGGCTCCCATCATGGAAGTGTTAACCATTTTACTGCTAGAGGAAAATTGAGAAATTACTGATTTTCTTATTATAAAGTTTAAAAGAGACCTGTCAGACTCAATCTGAGAAAATGGTCAAGAGATATATCTTTCCTGTTGTTTAAACCAAAAACCATCATTCTAGGGCTATGACATCTAAAGTTATGACATCATCAATGTCATCATCTATGACGGATGCTGTTCGTCAACAGACCAGTTTTTGTGACTAGAATATGCCAAATGCAAAAAACGCGGGCTTCACAGCACATTGTCACTACTTATCTTTACTGTATGCTTACTGCCATCCTTTATTGTGTACCATATTTAATGGACTATAAGGCGATACTTTTCCTAGACTGAGACCATTGCGCCTTATAATGTGACTGATAAAATGGTAACAAAATATAATAACTAAATCTTGAGTTTTGTGTAAAATTTGGGAGGTGCGCCTTGTCCGTAAAATACGGTAGTTGCTACTTTTTTTCATTTTTGGTATTTTCTGGTCACAGAAACTCGTCTCTGCGAAATTTGGGTTGCTCCCACCAGGAGAGTGCATCACTCTATACTTATCTTCTCTGCCCACATTCAAAACTTATCTGTTTCTTAAATATCTACTAATACGTTCCTTCATGACTTGGTGTGTGCATGTCTGAGAGTGAAAGTCTGCGCTTGGTGAGCGCACATAATTATCTGTGAGTGTGTGTCCGCGTGTGTATGTGTAATTCTGTGTCTGTTTGTCTGACCGTTTTTGGGTGTTTGTGTAATTTTTATTTCCCATTCTTTATGCTATATGTTAAATATTATTTTATGTGGTGTTATATGTGTATATTATATTTTTATATTGTAAACGCCTAGGGCATTAAATTGATTAGGCGTGCTAAATGTTCAAATAATAATAGTACAGCGCCACCCATTTTTGCATGTTATGTGAGTTCATAGTATAGCTACTACATTGTACTCACTATTTGATGGTCTCCCTGCAGAACAAGCCATGTCCCTGCTGAACTCTGACCCCACAGAAGGGGCGGCGGTGATCTCGGGCCCCTCGGTGCAGCGCATCATCACGCACAGTGGGGAGCAGCGCATCCTGACCACGGCGCCGGGATCAGGGCCCTCCTTACGTCGCCTGTCCACCAGCGTGCTCACCGACCAGGGTCTGGTGCACACAGTGAGGGCGGACCCCAACAACCGAGCCCTTTCTTCCTCCGCCAACAGGGGGGAGAGAACCAGTCTTTCCCACTTCCACCCGGAAGGCTTGGACCCTGAGACAGGGATTTTTTACGGCGCCCCGGGAGTGTCTGGGGCGCAGATCATGGTGCGTGACGGGTCCATCCTGACCAGCCAACCCCCTGTGCTTCGGCGGACCGCCACCGTGGTGTCTGAACCCCGCGAGGTTTCCTCCCACCCGGTGCAGCAGAACCGCCCCGTGGTGCAGAGCGTGATCTCCGTGTCCACCCCACCCATGCCCCAACCCCCACCCCAACCCCCACAGCAACAGCAGCAGCCACAACAACAGCAACCGGCCAGCCAGCCAATGGATCTGCTGAGCAGTTCTCTGGCCCAGGCCCAGATCAACCTGGAGAGCTTTGACTTTGAGGACGACGGGCTGGAACCGTACGTTCCCTTACAGACAGACTCCGTCGCCCCTGTTGGGGGTGTTGTTGTTGCCGCAGCAGCGACGGGGAATGGGGGTGAGGTGGGGGAGCAGTCTCAGTTTGAGGTGGAGGAGGAGGAAGAGGAGGAGGGGGGTTACGAGGATGACGCACACACAGCTGCGACTCTCCTGAATGCAGAGTCTGAGGCCAGGGATGCGGCGCAGTTGATGAACACTGTGCAGCAAGGTGAGCATTGGGCTGTGTGCCGTAAAGAAAGAGAAAGACGTTTTTTTATCAGTATAATGTGTCCCTAAAGTCGCCTATCTCTTAAGCGGAAGCAGACCTGGTGACTGCATTCTGGGGATATGGGCAAGCGCCTGCAACTGCCACAATTGTTTTTGCTACAAGGCATACCTTGTTATAAGGCGCACCTCCCAAATTTTATACAAAACTCAGATTTTGTTATTACACTTTCTTACTTAGTTATTATTATCTATTCCAACCATACTGACCAAGACTTAACAATAGCATATCTCTTTCTCCTGTTGGAAACTTTTACCCTAGTAACATGTAAACAACAAGCAAAGGGAGAAAACTCCCTTTCGGTGACCAGTGACCTCCCTTGATTCAGTCACATGACTTCCCGTCACCCATAATTCCTCACTTCTTTCATTTCCATGATGGAATGATCTTCTCTGTTATAGGCGCATGGGGGGAAAGTATCGTCTTATAGTTAGTAAAATATGATATGTTCACACCATAGTGGGAACCATTTTGATGTTGATCATATGTTTTCACCGTTTTTGACCTTTGTTGTCTTACTCTTACCAGAAAGTTAATGAGAGGAAGCATGCATTAGTTAACTAATCAACATGAACAAGCAAGTAACTATGTAAAGCTCAAATGATAAGTACACCTTGATTGAATAGTAGAAGAGGGCAGTAAGGAAGGCAGAAGGCAAATCTGAAGGCTGTCTGGTCAGTTGCAGTGTTTGTAATAATACAATGGAAAACGGCTCAGTCAAAATTGGAGGGACCGGAATTTTATTTTGAGAGCCAATATTTTGAAATAAAGACATTTTAGCATAATAATGATTAAACGGAGACCAAAAATGTGTTGTCAGTTATCCAGTCTTTTTGAGTTAGAAGGAATCCACTGTAGTTTCATTTTCCTTGTTGACAAACCTGGTGTACCTGGTAACTTGAACCATATGAAACCAGAATCTTAACCTTGAAAACAGAACTAATTTACAGTGGAAACCAGCTAACTGAAATGGTAACCAAAAAAAATCAGAAAATTCACAATACATTTTTTGGGTCACAATTTAGTGTTCCTTATGGCAAAACTTGTTTTATTTATGAAAGTATCGGCTTTCTCGAAAGAAAATTTCAGCTGTTAATTTTGACTGGCCAAATTTCCACTGGCAGATTGCCTTAATCTTCCACCGTTAATGAGGCTTTACACTACTTCTTGGCAGCACGAAGGGGAGATAAATTTTAGTTGACTGTGCCACCTTGTGACGAGTCAGGGGCAGATAATACTTCATGACAGGGCGATAATCTTATGTAGGTGGCACACACGTCTCGGTGCACAAGACAGGGACAGATAATTTCTAGTATAAAGCCTCATTGAAATCCATGCATAACTTTTTGAGTTATGGTGCTAACAAAATGACAAACAGACAAATCGACCAAGGCAAGAAAAAGCAACAACAGCCCAACCTCCTTGGCAGAAGCAACAAAATGTGACAATGTGTGACAAATTTCTCCAGTTGCTCCGCATGTTGGATTCAGCAACACCACTGTGGCCGTTCCCAACATCATCGTGGCCTCTCAGCTGCAGCAGCAGCAGCAGCAGCAGCCGCAGCCATCAGGCCAGTCGTCTTTGGCCCCAGCGGTAGCTCAAGTAACAGGTCGGCCAACCTCCTTCGTACCTTTGGAGGAAGTGAAAGGGGCCCGGTCGTCTGGCATCAACATTGTGACTCATGGGCAGGTTGGTGTTTAAAAGCAGATCTGTATTTCGTAGTGTGGCATAGAAATTAGAAAGAATGAGGGCAGGAGAGGGGAAATTAGAATGAAGGAATCTCCATTGAGTGAAGGGTCTGTTTATGCAAACCAGGATTTTTATAACATCAGAATCATCACTACGCTGATGGAGGATGATAGCTCTTCTAGTGCCATGTATTTTGTTATGTTCTTGATTGTTCGTTGCATATGTTGCTTTAACAGAAAAATCACTGACATAAGCTCTAAAAGCAAACACAGGACAGGGTACTTGGCAGTGAATGTGTTTGCATTTGGTGGAAGTGTAGTGATGTACTTGACAAATGTATTCGCCCATGGTACTAGAAGAGTTAAAGCAAGAAGAAGAACTTTCCTTTTAAGGAAATAATTGTGCCCTCACCTTTGCATTTAATTTCTCAATGATTGGTGTAGACAATATTTCTGTGTATACTTTTTTGATAATATTCTTTCTTTGTTGATGATTCCTACCTAGACTGAATTCTGCCCCCTTTTGTCCTCGATAGTAGACTATATCACTCAAACGAGGGGGCCTTTGTACTGGCTGCAGCCAAAGGGATGGGACGGCCTTTGGGGACCTTTTTCCAATGCCAGCTGTCCTCAAATTCCTTTGGCTGGGAGAGGGGATGTACCCTGGGCAAGGCATTTCCACTATGAACAAATTATAGCCCAGCCTGCAGGAATAGCATCTGTCCCCTCTGGTATCTGGCTAATCATGGTCGGAAACGACTGACTGGCATACAAGTAGACATTTCAGATCCCTCATTTGGATTCTTTGATAACGCATCTGTTTGAGTTTTTTAGCAGCCAGACTTCATGCCCATGACACAAATTCCCCTCATTCTGACTCCTTTCAGTTTTACACACGGAGCTATTTGTTTCAGGTTATTTCCTTTAACAGAAACAAACATTCTTTTCACTGATTGTGGTTATGGATAATAAAAGACCTTACAAGTGGTATACCACCATAAAGCAATGTAAGCCTAATGGATAAAACACTTTAAATTGGTTTATGCTGGTGGTGAGTGCTAACAAATGGCATGAACTAAAAGGAGTCCAAACCGGGTGCTGTGCATGCTGTAACATGCAACAATAACAATTGAAAACAGGATTTGGGCAACAACAAAAAATCATTTCCTTCGTATGGGATCACACGGTTGTACACCAATGTTATAGTCATGTAAAATGAGTGCTGTCAAAGGATTTAAACGGAAAATAATGTTTGGTTTGTTTTCAGAGAGATCTTCCTTCGGCAGCAGCTTACGTTAGCAGTACCCCAGTCTCCGGCAGTGCTGCTGCGATTGTCAACAACACTTCCAGCAGCACCACCACCACCACCCCCTCAGTCACCGTCCTTCCCCCCACCACCACCACCACCACCGTCCTTCCCTCTACTACCACCTCTGTTTCACACAGCAGCAAAGTATTAACAACCGCTTCCGTTTCTACTCCTCCCACCGTCTCCGTCTCCCTGCCCCCGTCTCTCATTGTGCAGCCCAGCCCCTCAACGAGACTTTCACCGCTGCCAGTTTCGCAAGGCAGCAGCAGCAGCAGCAGTAGTAGTGGTAGTTGTAGCACAACGTGTGTGTCCCAAAACTCTGTACAGAGCAGTGTCGTGTTGTCTCAGAACTCGGCGGCGGCTGTTAGCAGCGGCAGTGCAGCGATTGTGTCAGTGACAAGTTCTGTGAGAAACTCGACGACAGTAGCTGCTGCTGCTGCCGCCGCTGCTGCGAAACCTTTGGCAGTGACAGCCTCCCCTCTCTCTCACACTGTGGTGTTGGACAGTTCAGAGAGCGTGGAAAGGACTGTGGGCTCCGCACCCTCCTCTCTCTCCAGTGCTGTGGTTGTGACTTCTAACGCTGGGGCGGGGAGAAATGTGACTGTGTTAGGCGACGGCCATCATCATCATCATCATCATCATCATCATCTCTCAGCCATGAATTCTCGGCTGGACGGCCACACGGCCGACAACAACAGTGTGACTGTGGTTCCTCTCGGGGACGGGTTGTCAGGGGCGGTGTCGTTGCCGGGGGCGACAGTGGTGACACCTGTGGTGGAGTTTGCGGCCCTGGCAACCTCTGAGGTGGTGGAGCCCGACATGGAGTTCGTAGCAGTGGGAGATGCAGGTTTGTCTTTTTTTCATGACATTTGTTGTTAGTTTGTGGTTGAATTTTATCACTGTCACAATTAGTTCATAATCCCTGCTTGTGAAAAAATATAAATCGTATTCGGTTGAAAAATAAAGACTAGAAAAGTATAATGCCTTTATTCTATTATATTTTTATCTTTTAATTTAAATCTTGAGAAAAAGTAATGGGAAGTACAACGTTTATCATTACCTTGCAAATCTTAAGAAACAGAAAGGGGATTGGGTTTTGTTAAATTAGAGATCGGATTGATGTTTCGTATATCCTAATTTCATGAATATTTTCTTTTGTTTGTTTGTTTTTTAATCTGATTGGGGTCGTTTTGTACAGTGAAACTTGCTGCATGTCCATGATGTTCATTTTCTGGTTTTGCTTTTGTTTCTATACAGATTCATCTGACAAAACTGCTGATGGTCTGAACTTTGATGCCAACGCTTTGCGGCAGAGTAAGCGGAAGCGAAAACTTCCCTCGGCTCTGGAGGAGGCTGCGGGCGGGTCAGCAGGGGGAAGCTGGGTTAGAGCAGCATCAAAGTGAGTGTGTGTGTGTGAGTGTGTGTGTGTGTTAATGTGTGCGAGTGTGTGTGTGTGAGAGAGTGTGTGTGTGAGTATGTGTGAGTGTGTGTGAGTGAGTGTGTGTGTGTGTGAGTGAGTGTGTGTGAGAGTGTGCGTGAGAGTGTGCGTGAGTGTGTGTGTGTGTGTGTGTGACTGTGTGTGATTTGATTGAATGACAAGGAATTGTTTGTAATTTAACAGTAATTTTGAACTTCCCAAGCTTGAAACAGGAAGAACCTAAGACGCGGAGAGATTGTGGCAAGAAGGAACGGCAAACACACAAGAATAGTGTTAGTCCATGTATACTATTATTACTTCTTTGTTGTTTTGTTTTTGTTAGCTTGGTAAGTTATAGGATAAAAAGAAGACACATGCACACCAATCGCCCCCCCCCCCCCCCCCCACCACACACACACACACATCACTTTAATACTCAAGCATACACGTTCTTGATTTGCCAAACTTTTCTTTCCTTTTGATATTACAATATAATTTATGAATTGTCTGTTGACAGCATCTTGGTCAAAGTGTCTCGGTTCCGAGGAGCCAACAGAGAAAAAGGGGAGCTAAACGCCGCAGCATGGTTCACACACCCAGGTAAATGCAGATCTATGTTCTCGTGTCAAGTATATCTATGCGTTCCTTAGAACAGTTCAATAATATTGGCACATGTGCTTTTAAGTACGAATGCACCATGCAGTGATGCACTAAGACATAAATTTACACCATTCCTAATTGGGGGAAATGTAGCTTTTGTAGAGCTGTCCACACTTTCAAAAGACTACAGCTGTTCCTGTTTGTGTTGGCAAAATGGTGCTTAGGCAGAATATGAAATTTGATCCATGTAGAATGCTATTCGGGTTTAGCCCTTTCATCGCCACTGTCGCCTCTTGGCACCACAATGATTTAACACCCATCAGGGTTCATTCTTGCCACAGGACATTATAGGTCATTTGACCGGTTGGCAGAAAAATCAATAGGTCATTTTCCCCAAACAATAGGTCACAGATTTACTGCGGTACATACCATGTTCATGAAGGTTAGCAAACAGATGTGTGGTTGAAGGTTTTCATCAGATTTTTTTAAATTTCTCTTCCTCGCCCCCCCCCCCCCCCCCCCTCCTCTCTCTCCCCACACACACACACACACACACACACACACACACACACACACACGCACACACACACACACACACACACACGCACGCACACACACACACACACACACAGAGTGTAAAATGTACCTTGCCATAAAAATAAAGTCAAAGGAAACTAATATTCCTGCTCACAATTCCTGCTTTTTTTAATGTAATCTCATTCTCATTCATAGTGTTTATGCACAGTGAACACACAGGCAAACACATGTGTATAACCCCTGGCTCACTACACAGAGAGAGAGAGAGGGGGGGGGGAGACAAACAGATTGAGATATGGACAGAGAGACAGGCAGACAGACACACAAGGCAGCGTACACACACACTTGCATATTAATGCAGTAGCTTATGTTTTTTAGATGATGCCATTCACATCTCTAAAAGAACGGCTTGATGCTGCTGCTTTTTCCCCTGTCGAACTTGCAAAAAATTAACGTTCTATTTCGGCCTACCGTTCAGATTTGGTCAACGAAGAAATCAGACCTAAAACTTGAAGCGCTTCGCTCTCGCGAACAAGCATTCAGATGTAAACAAAGATCGTTTTGGTATGACCGGACATGTGTCTGCTTTAGAAAGGAAAAGCCTGGATGGTCAGAAACAAGACTGACAACCAGGAAAACTAAAGCAAACAGACTGACCGCTGTGGCACGAAGCGAAAATCTGGTTCAGAGTTTTGATGTGGAAAAGTTGGGGTGGCTTGACCTAGTTCCAACGATCCTACAAGTTGCAGACGTTGTCTGAGCGAATCTGAAACTAGGCCTAGTAAACATATTCTTCTGCCCCTTTCCTACTCGTGGCTTCTTTTTGGGAGGCATGGCTGGTTTTAAACACGAATTGTTGTCAAAAGGCCGAGAAACGATAGCACTAGAAGACTAGGTCACGCTGGAACTTTATTTGGTCTTCAAAAAGTTGGACCGGAAAAGCTTTACCGAATGTGCAATTTCTTCGTTTCGGCGTTCGTTTCGCCAGATACAACTTTTTAGTTCTGATTATGGTCCGAGGCCGCGGAAGAGCTCAGCAGACGACAGAATCCTTGAAGTTGTTGACTGCTTTGATGAAAAATCAATCGGCCAGATGACCGCCTGCCTGCTAAAACTATCGGTCAAAATCGATGCGTCGATGAGACCCGACGCCAAGATTGGCAAGAATGAACCCTGACCCATGTCACTGAATGGCATCAAATGAGGGTCTGGTATCCAGTGACCTTATGTTCTTAATTTTGGGAGGTAAGGATAGGCTCTATTTTATGCACGCCGCAGAGGAATCCCCAATATTGCAGACAAAATCTTTTTTCTAGTTGGGTAAGTTTAATGGTAAATTTTGGCTAAGGAATGGCTTTAACCCTTTCGACGCCAGCCATTTTTCAGCCAATACTTTCCATAAAGCTTACCTGGGTAGAGAATAGATTCTGTCTGCAATATTGGGGATTCCTCTGTGACATGCATAAAATAGGGTCTGCCCTTACCTCCCAAAATTAAGAACATATGGTCACTGATACCAGACCCTCATTTGATGCCTTTTAGTGACATGGGTGTTAAATCATTGTGGTGCCAAGAGGTGACAATGGCGATGAAAGGGCACTGTACTAGAAACATAGAAATGTAGCACTATGTCCCAGAAAAATTGAATAAGAAACAAGGTGGCAAAGCCCAGATCAACAGAAGAAGAAATTAAAATCTAATTCAATGGAAATACGTTTATATGACTTGTCGTTTGGGTCAATTAACTACTGTCTACAGACACCATTATTTGCACATGGGAGATTATTCTGCCAGTTTTTATTTCAATCAGCCCAGTGATTTAAACTGGTGATTGGAACATATTTTAATTTCATTGGGAGTGTGCTTATATGTCTTGTTATTTGGGTGAACCAACGTTATGAGCCCCAACCACGGGAACAGTTCTGCAAAATTTCGTTATGATCAGTTCCATATCTTTGACAATATCCATTATATATAAAATAAAATTAAAATAAAAACAAAAAAGATAGGCTCACTTGGAGTACATGTACATGGCTTCCTACTTGGTAAAATTGACATGATGGGCGTCATTGTCAGGACATGGGAATTAATTCAGCCAAGTTTTGTTAAGATCGGTTTTGTAAAGAACCAGGAGTAGAGAAAAAAATTATGAAGAAACTCCATTGTACAACCCAACACTTTCTTTCTTGCAGGGCACTACTATGCCTTATGCATGGGTGATCCTGGGAAATTAAAAAAAATTCCTGCAAGGGGGCGGCCCTGGCGGAGTGCAGGGGCAGCACACATGCACACACACATTTACTGCTTTTTTCACCCCTCTAGACCAGTACAAGTGCTACATTCCTTTGAATACAGCAAATGCTTATATAGGCCCTTTTTATTGTACAAGTTTGTGTGTGTGTAATAAAATTGTTGCTTATTAAATTCTCATAATCGGGCGACACCGGCTCTAGGCAATTTAAGAATCCTGCAATTCAGGACATCCTGCAAGGAGCATCCGTGCTTGTGTGAGCAATGAATAGAGTAAGGGTTATGAGGAATGCCGAGTGTCAAAGTTTATCTTTTTGCGTTTGTGCAGTGGAAGAGGCGGATGCACCGGACTACTACACCATCATTGAAAAACCCATGGACTTCTCCACCATCCGCAAAAAATTGGAGGTCAGTGAAATGTGTGTGTGCTCCCGTGCCAGTTGATTAGACACTGGCCAAGTTTAGGACTGTTATTTAATATCGGGACTGTTATTTATTATCGTTTGTTTTTCTTTTTTCAGAATAGCGTCGAGTGGTATGAAAATATTACTGCTTCTGTGGTTATGGGTCATGTACAACTGTCGTTGATAGTAATTTCTTTGATGGATTTTTTTTCTTCTAGTTTTGCATGTTCTTATTTTAAATGAAGGTACAATATTTTTATTTTAAAAAAAAAGGGGGGGGTCTATTTGAAATACAGTTGTACTTTTGTTTAAAAATAAATATAATTAATTCTCCTGGTCTGGGGGTGTACAGTATATTATGGTTTGTAGAGTGGGGTGTACAGTATATTATGGTTTGTAGAGTGGGGTGTACAGTATATTATGGTTTGCAGAGTGGGGTGTACAGTATATTATGGTTTGCAGAGTGGGGTGTACAGTATATTATGGTTTGCAGAGTGGGGTGTACAGTATATTATGGTTTGCAGAGTGGGGTGTACAGTATATTATGGTTTGTAGAGTGGGGTGTACAGTATATTATGGTTTGTAGAGTGGGGTGTACAGTATATTATGGTTTGCAGAGTGGGGTGTACAGTATATTGTGGTTTGTAGAGTGGGGTGTACAGTATATTGTGGTTTGCAGAGTGGGGTGTACAGTATATTATGGTTTGCAGAGTGGGGTGTACAGTATATTGTGGTTTGTAGAGTGGGGTGTACAGTATATTGTGGTTTGCAGAAGGGTTTGCAGAGTGGGGTGTACAGTATTTTATGGTTTGCAGAGTGGGGTGTATAGAATATTGTGGTTTGTAGAGTGGGGTGTACAGTATATTATGGTTTGTAGAGTGGGGTGTACAATATATTATGGTTTGCAGTGGGGTGTACAGTATATTATGGTTTGCAGTGGGGTGTACAATATATTATGGTTTGCAGAGTGGGGTGTACAGTCAGTTTGAGGATTTCCACACTGACATGCAGTTGATTCGTGACAACTGCTTCCTCTACAACTCAGCCAACACCCGCGTCTACCAGGACTGCACCCAGGTGTTCAGGTTCTACCAGCAGGAGATAGACCGCCTCCTGGAGAAGTCGCCCACCAAGTCGCCCGCCGTCAGTCCCTTTCTCTTTGTATTGTATTGTATTGCAATGTGTTACAGTGGAACCTGCCTTATAAGACCTTCAAAAATCATCCAAAATGAGGTCTTATAACTTATAAGGCAGGGGTCTTATAAGGGAGGTAATTTTAATACTTACAAAGAAGGGCAAAGTCTCAGAGAAATAGGTCTTATGTGGGAGGGAGTCTTATAAGGGAGGTGCCACTGTACTAGCTATTTTTTTTAGTCTGCAGGAGGTGCAAGTACTTTCCTTGCCGTCTGGAAGTTCTGACACTTTTGCTTTTTAGGTAACTTAAGCTCGGAGCTACGCTAAAGGTAGATATTTATTAACACAGCACATTGTTGTATTTGCACGGTCACACAGTAATGTTCTCATCCCTAGCTGGTGCATTTGCACCAAAGTGTTCAGATGATTCGGCTGTTGGGATGATCCCTGGAGTCTTTTAGCCAGGGTACAACAACAGCAACATTTTATTTGCAGAACTTTTTTTTAATCTGCTTCATTTTTGTCTCTTAAAACAAAATTATTTTTTTTCTTCTCTTTTGATATTGTGTTAGTAATTAGTAGTTAATAAATATGATTATGGGTCCATTTTGTTATATTTATTTTTGCAAAATATGACAAACATAAAAGTTAGTAATATTGAAGACGGACCCCCACCCACTCACAAAATAATCTTTTATTCGAAATGCAAGCAAACATACATGGAAATGGATATGAAACGTTCCCCCGTGGGGACACCGGGGGGTCTTTCGTACAAATAGTTCCCCCACCTTCTGGAAGTTCTGTGCTTATAACTTCCTCTAATCTGTTCATCTGTTCTAACCATGCTGACCAACTCTCAAAACAATAGCAAAAACACTTCAAATTGGAAACTAATGCCCTAAAACATAGAAAACGAAAGTACTGTCTTTCTGCCTTACCAGTTCATTCTCCTGCCGTTTTTCAAGAAACACTTCCAAAAAGATTTCCTCCAGCCGAAGTTGGACTTGCTGGGCCGAACTATTTCTTAGTTAGGTGCATGACAGCAGCATGACACATCTGCGCTCATAATTGACAGGAAACTGAGCGAGCGAATAAAAAGAGGAAACGGATGCAAACGCACTATCGTCACTAATATTACTTGTATGATCTGTTTCAGGGGCAGACGGGATCTCCACCAAAGAAAACTGTCCGCATCGATAAAAGTCCAGGAAAAACGTAGCAGCAGGCTTTGATTTTAATTTTAATTTTTGTTTTTTTGTTTTTTTTGTTGCAAATTAAGCATGTGATTGTTAGAAAATTAATCGTAAAATATGTCTGTCTGTTTCCAACAGATGAATGTTTGAGAGAGAGAGAGACAGATGTTTGTTGGATCTTTTTTCACACCTCTTGTGCCAAGCGACTTGTGTGTAGGGTTAGTAATACAGTGGAACCTCCCTATTAAGCAGAGATGAGATTTATCCGCCGAATGGCGGATTTCCGCCTTTTGGATGGCCCCAGGGGTCATTTTTGAGATGGTGTAAATCCGTTGAGAAATTTGGGGGGGGGTAGGGTTAAGTTTTTTGATGATCGACTGGACGAACGATCGATGTTTCATTCTCGATCAGTCTGTTCTCAAATGGATGTTTCCGGTTTCTCATTGGGCTGACCAAGACTGCTCTCTTTGTTACCAACCTATGGTTAGCCGAGACCATAAAAGCGGAAGTTGATGTTTGATAAATTTTTCCAGGAAGCGCCATCTTTTTAAGTTTCACGAGGTCGGTTTCACGAACGTAAATCACAATATTTCGTCAGCTGAAAGAAAGTGAAAAAGTGTTAGCAAAGAAAATCGACTCTTCAGTGAAAAGTAAGTGGAGTTGGAAGTGGATGGAGGTCGAAGTTAGTGCTAAAGTGATGATACCCAGTTCCAAAGGCCCTGTTCCCCGGAATGTAACTATCGCACTGAAAGACTGCATGAAGAAAGTTGACCAGGTAAGAAATAGACTTTTTTTTTATAAGTCAAGGCAACTTATATTTTGATACTTTACTGTCCTGTATCAAAATACAGGACAGTAAAGTCCCCGCCTTATTTTTCCGCCTTTTTGACTTTTTAAGACTCATCTCTGTTAAGACATTGTTCAAGGTCTTCATAGGGTTCCAGGGGTCTTGGGTCACAACTTAGATGGAGTCATAGGGAAGGTCTTAATAGGGAGGGGAACACTCAGTAGTCTGGATATGAAGTGGAAAATGTGAAGAAAACCTTGGGTCACACTTAGAGGGAGTGATAGGGAAGGTCTTAATAGGGAGGGGAACACTCAGTAGTCTGGATATGAAGTGGAAAAAGTGAAGAAAAACCTTGGGTCACAAATTAGAGGGAGTGATAGGGAAGGTCTTAATAGGGAGGGGAACACTCAGTAGTCTGGATATGAAGTGGGAGTGAAGAAAAACCTTGGGTCACAACCTAGAGGAAGTGATAGGGAAGGTCTTAATAGGGAGGGGAACACTCAGTAGTCTGGATATGAAGTGGAAAAAGTGAAGAAAAACCTTGGGTCACAACTTAGAGGGAGTGATAGGGAAGGTCTTAATAGGGAGGGGAACACTCAGTAGTCTGGATATGAAGTGGAAAAAGTGAAGAAAACCTTGGGTCACAACTTAGAGGGAGTAATAGGGAAGGTCTTAATAGGGAGGGGAACACTCAGTAGTCTGGATATGAAGTGGAAAAAGGGTCACAACTTAGAGGGAGTTATAGGGAAGGTCTTAATAGGGAGGGGAACACTCAGTAGTCTGGATATGAAGTGGAAAAAGTGAAGAAAAACTTGGGTCACATGTTAGAGGGAGTAATAGGGACGGTCTTAATAGGGAGGGGAACACTCAGTAGTCTGGATATGAAGTGGACAAAGTGAAGAAAACCTTGGGTCACAACTTAGAGGGAGTAATAGGGAAGGTCTTAATAGGGAGGGGAACACTCGGTAGTCTGGATATGAAGTGGAAGACAAACTTGGGTCACAACTTAGAGGGAGTTATAGGGAAGGTCTTAATAGGGAGGGGAACACTCAGTAGTCTGGATATGAAGTGGACAAAGTGAAGAAAACCTTGGGTCACAACTTAGAGGGAGTCATAGGGAAGGTCTTAATAGGGAGGGGAACACTCAGTAGTCTGGATATGAAGTGGAAAAAGTGAAGACAAACTTGGGTCACAACTTAGAGGGAGTGATAGGGAAGGTCTTAATAGGGAGGGGAACACTCAGTAGTCTGGATATGAAGTGGAAAAAGTGAAGACAAACTTGGGTCACAACTTAGAGGGAGTGATAGGGAAGGTCTTAATAGGGAGGGGAACACTCAGTAGTCTGGATATGAAGTGGAAAAAGTGAAGACAAACTTGGGTCACAACTTAGAGGGAGTGATAGGGAAGGTCTTATAGGGAGGGGAACACTCAGTAGTCTGGATATGAAGTGGAAAAAGTGAAGACAAACTTGGGTCACAGCTTAGAGGGAGTAATAGGGAAGGTCTTAATAGGGAGGGGAACACTCAGTAGTCTGGATATGAAGTGGAAAAAGTGAAGAAAACCTTGGGTCACAGCTTAGAGGGAGTAATAGGGAAGGTCTTAATAGGGAGGGGAACACTCAGTAGTCTGGATATGAAGTGGACAAAGTGAAGAAAACCTTGGGTCACAGCTTAGAGGGAGTAATAGGGAAGGTCTTGATAGGGAGGGGAACACTCAGTAGTCTGGATATGAAGTGGACAAAGTGAAGAAAACCTTGGGTCACAGCTTAGAGGGAGTAATAGGGAAGGTCTTGATAGGGAGGGGAACACTCAGTAGTCTGGATATGAAGTGGAAAAAGTGAAGAAAACCTTGGGTCACAGCTTAGAGGGAGTGATAGGGAAGGTCTTATAGGGAGGGGAACACTCAGTAGTCTGGATATGAAGTGGAAAAAGTGAACAAAACCTTGGGTCACAACTTAGAGGGAGTCATAGGGAAGGTCTTGATAGGGAGGGGAACACTCAGTAGTCTGGATATGAAGTGGACAAAGTGAAGAAAACCTTGGGTCACAACTTAGAGGGAGTCATAGGGAAGGTCTTGATAGGGAGGGGAACACTCAGTAGTCTGGATATGAAGTGGAAAAAGTGAAGAAAACCTTGGGTCACAACTTAGAGGGAGTCATATGAAGCATGGATGCAACTTTGCCTCGGATACGAGGCAGTGCCTGTTTTTCAAAATTTGGACCTCACAAAAAAATTTGATTCAAAGTTCAAGGGGGAAAAAGTGTTGAGTTCTCACTTTACAAGCCTGGAATAAGCTTCAAATTGAGTATGATTTTGCTTTTTCTTCAGCTTCAGGGGGCAACGCTTCCCTGACCCCGCCCCTGTACATGCCAGGGGCCTGGGCGGCCCCTGGAGCCCTGCCTTGCCTGTTTTTGGATTTTCTCCAGTTGCATCCATGGAGAAGGTCTTAATAGGGATGTTGCTCCACTGTAGTTCAAATTTAGTCGGAAATTTAGGACATTTGTTCTAAATGTGCAACTCGGAAATTTGAATATTTGTTTTTACCAAGTCATTATTCACAGGCAACTATACAATTGCACCTAACACATCTAAACATTCATGTATTAATAATAATAATATTAATATTACATTTATATAGCGCTTTACCTCAAATGAGCCCAAAGCGCTTTTAATAACATCTTTTGTATGTCCTGCTGTGGGCAAAGCAAAAGGGTTGATGTTGGAAAGGCCAACTGGCCCCCACAGCTGCAGTATACAGAGCCGGTACATCACGACATAGGTCGAGTCGTACCTTCACAAAAGACTGTTTCCCATTGCAGTACTAAAGAACAATATCCATTAGTCACACAGTTCTCATTTTGCTTTTGACCCAATTTCATTCTCGCGTAGATGAGTAATAACTATGTAAAAAGATTAATGTTCATATCAGAAGCTCCAGCTAAGACCACAGCATTGCTTAACTGATTCTTAAAAATACAAAAGTGTATGCATGTGTGTGGTTTTTAAGGAGGAAAGGTTTGTTCACAGTTCACAAAGCTTTTAATCTTGAAAAACGCTGCTTTTATTACCGATCCTGTCTCTGCTGTTTACGTTTTCTTGTTTGTTTTTGTCCATTCTTCCTGAAGGTGTGTCTTAATACCTGTGCGTGTGTTGAAGAAAAAATACTGCATTTGACAAGTACTGATGGTGAATTATGTATGTTAGAGAGAGAAAGAGAGAGAGGCTGCTTTTGTGCACAATGCATTTGATTTCGATTTAAAAACATATATTATAGGTGAAAAAAACAACAGAATGAAAGACAGCAACAACATCAATTTGAAGATTTAAAAAAATGTTTTAAAAAGGTAAATGAAAGAAAGCAACTTACTACACAAACACCCTTTTTGAAAAGAAGCAGCCATAACACACACACAAACGCACGCACAAAAACAATCCATTCACTGCATGTTGTCTTGTGGGATTGCATTACTCAAAAGGAGCAGGGAGTCTGAAAACATGGGGGGAAACTAAGAGGGGGAGACAGATTTATTGTTTCTATTTGTACATGGAGGAAAAGATCTTAGAAGGAAAGTGATTTGAAGAGAACAGATCACAATTTTATTTTAGAAAATGGCTTGTTGAAAAATTAATACACACTGCACAAAACGCACACATTCATGTTAAACCCACAACTCCTAATTCAAAGAATCGGGGTGCTTTTTGGGGGGGGATGAGCGTTTACCGACAAGAGGAGAGAAAGGTTTGGCTTATAAGACCTTCAAAAATAATCCTAAATGGGGGGGGGGGGGTATAAGGGAGGTAATTTTAATGCTTATGAAGAAGGGCAATGTCTTGGAGAAGTAGGTCTTCAGTGGGAGGGAGTCTTATAATGGGGGGTCTTTTAAAGACCCACCACGTCACGTGTCAAAATCATGGTTTTCACGTGTTTTCCCTCTTATAGCTGGTAAGAAATCTTAACAAATCTTCCAAGCATAAGAGGGAATGTGACACGTGACGTGGGGGGTCTTTAAAGGAGGTTCCACTGTAGCATGGAGCGAAAACTGCCGTTGTAGCTCGCCTCCTTTTGAATACCCCTGGTGTGGCTTTACGGGCACATGCACTCACAACCACATTCATGTAAGCATGCATTACCCATGTATTTGCATACGTCACCTTTGTATTTACAAGTGAAAGGCACATACACTGGCAAGCACACGCTTACAAGCATTACCCGTGTATTCATATGTCAAGGACACGAAAGCACACATACTCAACATCAGTTACCTTTAAATGTAAAGATAGAGGCGCACACTTAATCACAGCCTTCACTGCCGGGGAAAATTTCAGAAGCTATCTTCTTTATATTATTGTAAGATGAAAAAGAGACCCGTTAGACTCAATCTGGAAAAGAAATGGTCTAAAGATGCATCTTTCCGTTTCAAAATCAAGTTACTTTCAAAGAACTTGTACGAGGCACCCATTTCAATGGTCTGGTGTGCTGATCTAACCTCAAACATTGTTATCTATCAACTACACCAAGAAGGATATAAACACCGCTTCTAACATGACACCAAACCGTGCCCACTGAAGTCAATGTTGCTAAATATTCGGCTTGATTTTTAACTCATTCAGAGCACCTACATTCGTGTCGTAAATCATTTACTGCAACTTGTAGTGCTGCTAAATTTTCAGAGGTTGCTTTTGCACTCAAGGTAAATGTCCAGCCCTTGCTTATAGTAAATAGTTGCCTTTCATTCTGTGTGCAGTGGAGTACACTTAACATGAAGCCGGATTACACGAAATATCGGTTAACGCACACAAACCTGTAGGAACGGACTTGAGCCTTCTTTATTACTTAAAAAAGATTGTTTTTTAACCCAAACGTTTTCTCAGGACAACACGAAATACGGTTAACACACAAACAAAGACTCAGTCCGATTGTTATTTATCATACTAAAGTTTATATTGAACACACAAAATGAAGCTGGAGCCACTGAATATTTCATTACAAACTTTGCAAAAGCCATCATGAATCTCATCTACTGCGCCTTGGTTGATGTGCTAGTCAGGAAGTCAGAAGTCGGAAAGTATGGACTGCGCATGCGTATTCTCAAATACTGCACAGTTTGTCGTCTGCAATGTTACTTTGCTCGTTCAGTTGCCGCACTTCAGTTTCCAATTTGCACTCAAAATACGGTTCACATTGAAACACTTCATAGTTTTGAAGCAATTAGTTTGAGCCTTTAACATTTTATTCTCATACTTAAGAAGCATGATATTTTTTTTCCTATTGCAAATGAAGGATGGGCAGTGAGTAGACAAGGCTTGCAGAGGCCTAGTGCACCCCAACAAGGTTTAATACTCGAACCAATGAACGCTTTTGACTTACAATCATTTGACGTGTCTGAGCCAATCAATGAGCGGTTTGCGTGTTATATCTTCCGGAAGCACCATGATCGAGTGGATGTTATGACAAGGAAAATCTTGCGATGTTTCATAGAAATTTGCGAAGAATAGTCTTTGAAGAGGATTAATAATTAATCGTTATGATATTTGGTGTTGCTATCTTCTACTTGATTATTAAAAAGCTAAGCTCTCGGCAATAGAAGGTATGTACATGCGTTTCCAAGTTAAGTTGGAGCCATGTCTACCAATCGCTAGCGCAACATGCATGAATAACTAGCTGCACCTCCCCCCGATCAGCTTCAGGTTGTTTTTGACCGCAATTTTGTTGGAAATTGTTAACACGAAATACGGTTAACGCACACAAAAATCTTTGTCCCACGAGTTTCGTGTTAAACATACTCCACTGTACCTGCAAATCCTAATATTAGTAAGAATGAAAATAAAAGTTTTGTAAGCTTTTAAGGTTACTTTTTATTACATTTTTAAGCATGGCCAATGATGGGTTTTATAATATTTTGTGATTCGTCGTTTTCTCTTGTTTAATGAAATAAATGAAAGTATAACTGTAAATCTGTGTGTTTTGAAGGCTTTGAAAGTTGTTTCTTTATACCGATATTGTCCGTAAATTGATTATCAAAAGGTTTTCACTGTTTCAAAAACTAGCAGGAACCAAAAGGGCATTTGCCACGGGCGGTCGTATTGTAGACAAGACTAGTGTCTGACTACACTTTTGCCCATAGTTACATGAACTCTCTTAGTCAAAGCCTTAATTGAAATTCAAGGTCGCTCGGACGTGGCAAAATTTGAGGGGTGCCTGCCAGAACGGTCTATCTTAAAAGAAATAAAGAACACAGATAGACAGTTCTGGCAGTCATCCCTCAAAATGGTCTATTTGATAGCAATGTAAAAAGTTAAAAAAATAAATAAATGTTGCCCCACCAGTAATCGAGTTAAAAAATAAACAGTTGTAGCAAAGTGAAGTGTACCAATATTGAGCTGGACATAATTGCCATTGTTAAAAGCCAGACCCATGCCCCCTCATGTTTCCAGTGGAACCGAGGGGGGAGGGGGGAATATTTTACTAGAAATTAACATTAAATTCTTGACCTTTTATTAAATACTGTACTCCGGCTATATGTATTGAACAGGCAAGAGAACGAATGCAGTGACATCTAAGACTTGAGATCTTACAATAATATACATTGTAATACAGACTTGCAGAGAAAAAAGCTGCAAAATTAACATCTTTAAAAGACATTTTTTTAACATGCATCATGCATGAATGTTGGTGGTATGTGTTGAAGAATGTTATGTTTTGTTGATATTAATCTAAATGGCAAGTGCATGAAAGATTTTCTGAAGGCAGCTGAGTTTCGATTAAAAGTACCCATTATATATACAATGTATATATATATATATATATTTGTCCGTGTGATCATTTCTGTGTACACTTACAGCATGTTTTTGTGTGAAATCTTTTTTTTATAATCTAAACCAGTTATGTATAAAGATATCTTGCTTGCTGTTACCAATAATTCCTAGCCCTTGTTTTGTGAAAGGATGTGGTAGATGAAAGTTTTGAAAGTGTGTGTGTATGTTTCGATGATTTTTATTTCTTTGTTTTATGTTACTGCAGTTTAACAGCTTATAAAAGAGATTGCTTAAAAACGTGCTGGGGGGGGGGTGGGGGGTATGGATGAGAGTGGATTCCGGGAAGGTTCTGAAGTTACTTATTGAAAAGAAAAATATCAGTGAGCGATCCTAGATATCTAAAATTTTTACTTTTAATAATATTCGTAGGCTGAAACTGAAATTATTGCTTTATAATTATAATGATAAAAGTGTTTTATTGAATCCCCGCAGAGATAAGGATTGGGCAGAAATTGATAGTGTAGGATGAAGTGTTTATCTCACTTCGCCAGATAAAATTTTAAAAATGGCTGACAAAAAGCATACTTACTTTTTTTAAGCAGTACATCAAAAAAATTGTAATGTCATCTCATTCGGTGTAAGTTACAGTTGTTTTAGTTGAAAAAATTGACCTTTTCTCCCTCCATATAAATTAGTTTCTGTTTGCAACTCTTTTTTTTAAAACAAGTCTAGTGCTAGTAGTAGTACTGTATTTTTCAAACTAAGGCCCCAAATTTCACACAAAATATAAATTTTGTTGTTATATTTTCTGAATATATTATTGGTCATATTATCAGGCGCAGTGTCTCGGTGTGGGTAAAAAAGTATCGCCTTATAGTCCGTAAAATACAGTAACTTTCTTAATTTATGTACCAACCAGATAACATTCTGCCTTTTTAAGAATTAGGCATCCTCCGATTTCAGGACTGAAGTATAGCTAATTGCCATCTTGTGTCCTGGCTAATACAAAGCATCTGTTTTGTTTCATTCTGTGTTTTTCTCACACCTGCTGCCATGTCATTCATACTGACTGGCGTGCGTTGTGTATGCATTTGGTCCGTTGTCGCCCATGTTGTTTGGGTCTTGGGGAAGGGAGACCAAAAGAAGCAGACCTGCTTGTGTGCATAACCTGTCAGCGAGTCAAAAGCAACGAGGCGTGTGCTACCTTTCACACAATTGTCAAACATGCTGGGTCCTCGGTAGAACACAGATGGACACCGAGCATTAAAGACAAGACCCCCTCCCCTCCTCTAATCTTTTAAGGGTTGAATGATTTTGTGTGTGACCTACCTCTGCTGTTCATCTTGATTCTTTGCTGGACTGATCCTGTTGAACTTTTTGGAGACACACAGGCAGTTGGGTTCAGATGTGGAGGGCCAGGGGAGTATTTCAATTTTGCTGCATGATAACCCAAATCGTTTTAGTCGTTCTGTCAACACCCTGCTTAGCTGTTCATTGTCTGACTGGGTCTTTTAAGACACAGTGTTTTGATCTGTGGAGTTGTGCGTGTTACAGGGCAGCCTACCATCCCCCCTAATGGGTATTTGCTCCTGGAAACAGTTAAAAAGGGTGCCCTGTCCCTAGTCTTGTGTTCTTGGAAACAGAAAAAACTCTAAATAGACATTTTAAACTTTCTGAAAAAACTAACAAGCCTTAACAATAGATGCTGTTGAAATGTTCTTTACAAATATGAAGATACTGAATATCTAAGTTAACATTGGTGTTCATGGCATCAAAAAGTACAAGAAGTTGAAAATTCCCAAATGTGTTTATAAACATATTGGTTCACAATTTACAGGATTGATTGTTTTGATTGTGATGTGTAGTATCGCTATGTTTGTCCTTGGAAATAAGTCTGTCCCTGGTTTTTAAGAAGTCTGTCCCTGGAAGCTGCGAAAGGGGGGATAGGCAGCCCTGAACTGTTATACTAAGAAACATACTTCTGCTTGAAGAAAAAGAAAACAAGTTTGCGTTGAGAGAGAGTCTACCATTCCTCTTTGCTTGCTTTGCTTTTACTTCATGCTGTAGCTTCACCATCCTTCAACTTCTTTGGAAAGAGTGAACTCATTAACATTTGATTGGAATCAATCAGATCTTGGCAACAAGTATATATTATTAAAAGACTTCTGATTACTGTCCTTGTTGGATTGGTTACTTTTAGGGTGGAAAGGTTGGTCAGACGCATAAATGTTTAACCCTTTTGCAGCCAGCCATTTTTCAGCCCAAACATATTAAACTTACCTGAGTGAGTCAGAGAAAAAAATATCTGCAATATTGCATATTTTTTATGTGACATGTACAACATTTGGGTTATCCTTACCTCCCAAAAATAGGGTCTTCAGATAACAGGCCCTGATTTGATGCTTTTTAGTGACATGGGTGTTAAACCATTGTGGTGCAAAAATGCGACATTGGCGGTGAAAGGGTTAATGACGTTAAGAAAAAGAATCAGACTTTTTTTCTCAGATAATTTTACCCGACGACTCCATTCAATTTATTTAAATCAAAGCTATGTTGGTCATCTGATGACTAATTATTAGTGAAAACTAAAATAAATTGCTGTATTGAGCAAGTTAAGCCAGCTCCAGTTCTTGTATATTAATCAGATTATTAAGAATGAAGAATTCTGTCCAAATGTTAGATTAAAAACTAAAGGAAGATGTTTCATATGAAGCATGACTTCCTTCCTTCGTTATAGCGACCACAGTCACTGCTGACCATTCTGTCGCTGTAGAGCTTTAGGAGGATCTGTGGAAATGCGCGAGTTCAGAGATAAAGAAGAAAGCGGACTGAAGAAAAAGAAGACAGGAAGCTTGGCCCAGCCTGCCAGGTCCCGATGATCGGTCCCCAACGTGATGCCGCTCCAAGCAAGAGAATGGCCCAGCCAGCCAGTTTCTCAGTGTTCACTGAATTAATGGTTTTGGTATTTAATAACATTGAAAACAAAACTATATATGTATGTATGTATGTGTATATAGATGACTCTGACTGTGATAATGATATAATGCACCACACATACACATGGATTCTCCTTCTTGCAGGATGTCCTGAATTGCAGGATTTTTAAATTGCCTAGAGCCGGATTATGAGAATTTGAGAAACAACGATTTTCTTACATACACACACAAACTTGTACAATAAAAAGGGCCTATGTAAGCATTTGCTATGTTCAAAGGAACGTAGCACTTGTACTAGTCTAGAGGGGTGAAAAAAGAGCAGTTAATGTGTGTGCGCTGCTCCTGCACTCCGCCGGGGCCGCCCCCTTACAGGTTTTTTTTAATTTCCCAGGAGCACCCATGCATACATTATTATTGTGCAAAAAAAAAAGAAGTAAATTCTTTATATAATGAAGTGTGAGCTGACATTTGAGAACTTGATCACAACAGATGCTGTTAAGTGCTACTTAGTGCAAGGTAAATCATATCAGTACTTACATTTGAAACGCAACTGTAGAAAGTGCACCATTCTTGTTCAAAAAATGCATTTTTTGTGTGTTGCTTTTCAGATCTTGCTTTTTAAACATAAAAGCACAGCCTTTGTTTTTTTCTGAATAAGACCCGCAAATAAATTAAAGAACAGTGAAAGTGGTTCCCTCGTTTTCCTTCATAAATGGGCCGACTTGGAGTCCGTAGGTTTTCTTTAATAGCTGTCTAAAATAGCTGCAAATCAAATGGATTTGAATAAACAGTTGATGTAGCACATGTATCCAACAAGTCAACTTGGGTGTTAACAAATACGGATCTGTTCATGCAGCACAAGATACTCTAGGTTTTCTACAGTTGTCAATGAAGGTGTTAGCGTTTTCACTTGGACTCCTACTTTGTGTAAGGGCTTGCTTCCCACAACACATCCCATTATGACTGTTAAATCCTAATGTGTCTGTTGTCGAAGGAATATTTAAGGAGCTTAACATTATCTGCCCCTTTTTATACAAACTAAAAACCCAAAAGTTTACAAACTAGATACGATGGCAGTGGAATACGATACAGGAATGATTGTCAGTTTATCATAACATCTTTCAATTGCTGCTAATAAAACCTGAATATCATTTATCAATAAAAGCAAACCAAGCATTGTTCAGCAAAATAACATTTAATAAAAAGATGAAAAATTGACTGCAGGACCTTTTGCAGATCAAGGTAAGAATGGTGGGTAAAGGAAACAAGGTACCTGGGAAAGGGAAAACGCCAACGTTTCGTGCCTTAGGCACTTAGTCATGAAGTGAAGACAGCAAACAAAGTTGACAGGTTGTACTTGTAGATTTTCTTCTTGTGAGCATAGTTCACAGTCATTTAACATTTAATAAGTTAGATGTTTATCTGATCGACAGAAAGCTTTCATATCATAGAAGCCATGCGCAAAGTGTGCAGTGTGCTTAACAGCAGAAAAATAAACTAAAAGGCAGCTACCAATATTTGTGCACCCAAGGCATCATGGATGATTTTCATTCCGAGTGATAAACGCTTGGATAGTTGCAATTCTATCTACTTGGGTTCAACTTGGAGAATGTTTATCTGGCTTGCCATCTTGTTTTTTGTGGGGGTTTTAATTTATAGATGTGGCAAGCTCCTACACAGTGTGTGGTGTTTTCTTATATCAAATGATTGGTTTTGCATGCGGCCATCGAAGTGAGAGTGGAGAAAGTACAGTATGTAATGGACGTGTAAATCATCCTGAAAGTGTGATCAGCCAGTTTATGAAATGAATTGGAACTTGGAATGAAATTCTCTCTTTTTAATGATTCAACTTTATGAACATGTTTTTTTTTTTTTTTGTTTGATAGTTGTTGAGTTTTTGCATAGTTAAAGTTTTTAATGGGTTATGTTTGCTCTGAGCTTTGTTTGTGACAGTTGTGGGTGTGGGTGTGTTCCCCCCCACCTGATTTAGGATTAGAATGTGGGATTATACTCTTCGTTTGATGTTCCCATGACATTCGTTTTGTGTACTCCTAGCTGTGTCCTGGTTTTACACACTCGACAAATTTGATGTTGATTACTATGTTGAGATTTATGTGCATTTGCAAGAAATAAATATGAGTGAATTGGTAGCTTGTGGTGTTTTATTTTTGTTTTGATTACATTTTGTTTTTATTTGGATTATCAGATCTGTTAATTGTTGTCTCGAAAAGTAAAAGATCAACAGTTTGTTGAAAGTTTTGTACAATGTTGAACATGATGCTGGCAGCATTTGTTGTTTTTCTAAGAAAAAAAATGTTAGCGTTAAAGCTTTTGTATTTGATTGCAGATTGTATATAGTATTTAAAATGAAATAAGAAGTATCTTTTTAACAAGACATAGAATTTGACTTGTCATACATACTCTTGTAGGTGATTCAAAGGCCAGTATTTTCTTCTTTTCCCCCACTTTTATATCATACGAATAAAGAAAGCAATTTCATTTTGATCATAATCATCTCTTTTTTTTTAATGGATACTAATATACAAACATATTTTCATTTTTAAGATTCTTTCACTATCACTGTCTTGTTTGCTTGAAACAATTCACTTTTTTTGCTGTTTTGCTGAACAATGTGAGCTTTTTGTCAATCTAAATGTTCATCAGTAAGGTGATTTGACAGTAGAGTTTAGATAGGGTTAAACAGATCCTTAATGAATTAAAATAAGAAGTCTGACTTGCACAAGCATACCTACAGAAGACAATAATACATTAAAAATGAAGTTAAAAACCAATCAATCATCAAAGTTGCAAGCTTCATCATAATGGATAATGTTAAACGATTTTGTTATTGTTATTGTAACATATTTAATTTCCCTCTCCATCCCTCCATTCCACAGTTCCTTCTTTCACACCCTCCAACATGATTTTGTTATTATTCTAAGCATCATTGAAAAGTGTTTTCTATGCATTCCTGAAATTTTGGAGACTTCACACACACACACACAACTTTAAAGTCCCAAGATCAGAGGTCCTAATTAACCCTTTCGCCGCCAGCCATTTTTCAGCGAAAAAATTCCATTAAACTTACCTGGGTAGAGAAAAAATCTGTCTGTAATATTGGGGATTCCTCTGTGACATTTAAAGTAAGGCCTATCCCCACCTCCCAAAAATGAAGAGAACAGGGTCTTTGGATAACAGACCCTAATTTTATGCTTTTTTAGTGACATGGGTGTTAAATTATTGTGGTGCAAAAATGCGACGTTGGCGGTGAAAGGGTTAACAAGAAAAAGATTACAATATCCTATCAGAAAGTTCACAAACTATTCGCAATGGAAAATGAAACAACGCAGTCAATGTTAGCATCTGTGTTTTATAGCCTCTGTTCTTTGTCTTTATCACACTTGTTTGTTTTTCTGTTTCTGTCTGGAAACGTCGCAGACACCGCTTCTAACGATTAATCGCGACGGAACTAGGAATTTTCCGTTATTTCTAGCATGACAACTCCATACTTTTGAAGAAGCTTGTGCCATTTCTCAATTTTCCGTTATTGATTTGATAATATGCATTGCACAAAGTGTTGAATGTGTCCCTTCTGGACAACTTTGGACATTTATTGGTTGGTTGGTTGTTTTCTTTGCTTTTTTCTACACATGTTGCTCAGCAAATTGCAGCTCTTTTCTTTGTTGGGAGGAGGGTGGGAAGGGATGTTAAACATTTTCATAATTCAACCTATGTTCACTTAAATTTGAAGTAATACAAGATGTATGTGTGTTTTAAGGGATATGGGTTTGAAAGAATCTGTAAATATAGAGGACAGCGAACGCGATTTGTGAATGCATGTTCGGTGTGTGTTATTTAAGTGCAGAAGCAGAGGGACTGAAACTAAATGATGGAATAGGTTTGCTAGAGCGTGTTTCATTTGAACAGGTTTGTATGAGAGAGTAGAAACATAAGAAAAATTGTTTATTACACCCTGAGTAAATGTGGTCCGAAGAAATAATAATTGTAAAGAAGCAATGTAAATAAAATTGTCACTGTCTGAAATGAAAGATAATTGTACATACTCCTTGTAAAAAAAAGAAGTGTACAGTATAGTTTTGCACTGTTAGTAGTGAAGATGTTAAGTCCTTCACATTGTACAGAAAGCCTCACCATCACAGCACTTTGTATATATACACACTCCTGTACAGCAGAGAAAGAGTTTAGAAATACAGGCATCGCGGTGATCACTCCAGCCTAGGTAGGTCTAGGGCTCAGGATTTATTTTACCAGGGTATGTAGGCTTAGAGGGTGCATGCATGTGAATAGAGAAAGTAATGAAAGCGAGGCATTAGTTTCATTAAATTAACTCTGTATTTATATCATTTGCGTTTATTAGTCATTTTTAATGTTTTAAAAGAAGTCATTTTTCCCTTTACAATTCTGAATTTAAAATAGACAAATTAACTGTTTATTTTAAATTCTAACTGGAACCTCCTTGTTAAGACCTTGAAAAATCATCCAAAATAAGATCTTAAGTGGGTGGGAGTTGTAATAGGGAGGTAATTTTAATACAAAGGGAAATGTCTCAGAGAAGTGGGTCTCAAGTGGGAGTGAGTCTTAATCAGACCTGTTTACTCTACTCTTTCCAAGTAGTATTCTACTCAATTTGGACCTCTACTACTATTCAAAATTGATGATAATGCTCTTTAGTTCTTGATTGCTACTCATTTTCAGTGAATTGTGTTTGATGGTTTTAATGAATAAAACTACACATTTCGCACCAAAACTACTATTTTCAGCTATCCAGACTACTCAAGACTTGTGTAGGGGGTAACCAGGTCTTCCAGATAGGGAAGGTCTTAAAAGGAAGGTTCCACTGTAGTACACACACACACGCTCTTCGAAACAAACCTACCCCTATAGCTACATGTTACTCATGTTTTTACCTACACTACTTGTTCAAATTAATCCTTTCTCAGGGGTTGGACCTGTGGACAATGGTGTCAACCTATACCCTGTGGTGTGCTCACACCAGCGAATTCAAATGAGCTGGCGGAGCGCTATTCCTGATACTTAGTTAAAGACCGACTTTCACAACAATCCTTCCATATTACTTAAACATTGGCAGCTTTTTGAAAGTGAATTTATCACCAGGTGATTGAAAGTACATGTGCTTCATAAATCTGACAACCAAGTTAGTTCGTCTTTTCCATTCAAAATCACCAATACAAACACATCACCATAGCCTTTTTTTGGGTGTGTGTGTGAAAAAAATCAATGTTCTTCCATTCTATCTGTAGTTTTAATTATGATAAAATGCTGAAAATTAGGTGGGTCAACGGTACGCATAGTTTACACGACATAAAAACCTATTGTGCAATTGTGAAAGTGACCTTGTGAACAATACTACATTCACTCTCATTTTCTGTTGTTACTACATGTACTAGCTGTGAAGAAAAGCAAGCTGAAGTAAGGGAAGTTGGAGGTTATAAAAGAAGTTAGCATCTGCAGTTGAACATTTCCTACACCACATTAAGGAAGGTTTGATAACAAGATTGCGGAAATCATGAACCCGGTAATACATTCACTCACTCGGGACGAATGAGAATCCGGCTCATGGCATGCACAAGTTTAGGATGAATGAGCCGGATCCGGCTCATGAGTTTTCAAGAGGTTTTGATTTCTGGTGTGTAACCAGCTTTCAAGCGCCAACCTTTGACCTTGCCTCTCTTGAAATCAACCAATCATTGCAGACTTTACATTCAGGTTTGGCTGTAGGGTGTGTGTCAAAGATCGGAATGTGAAATTTTCCTTCTTTCTTTGCGTTACCTGTTTTCATCAATAGGAGACAAACGACGAAGGTATGGAATCTGATATTTTACGATCGTTTAGTGCGTGGTGTTGCTAATATTTTCTGAAAATATCGATGTCTAATTCTTCATAACTTATTTTTGGTGATTATTTTCCGAACCTAATCAAATGCTCAGTCCCTACAGAACAAGGGGAAGTAAATCGGCCAGTCCCGAGTGAGTTAACAGATTTTGAAAGTAACAGAAAGGAGGTTTTATTTCAGTCTGAAGTAAAACAAAATCTTTCAATTTAGTCTGTTATGGTAATACTGCTTTTAGTCATTGTTGATTTTTTTTCTCCCATTTTAACCCTGGATAGTAATACAAAGTCCCGACAAGTTTTCCTTTAAAAACTTAACTTACCAGACAATTTTATGTACTTGACATTTTCCCACTTTATGCACACACACGGTTTACTGTTTTTTGTTTGTTTTATTCTTTTGTTTTGTTTTATTGTTCATAAGTACACACACAAGTGTGCGCACGCACACACATGCACGCACACACACACTTTAATTAATGTCTAATATCACCATTGTTGTGAACAGACTTTAAATTAAATCAATCAAATCAAATGCACACACACAGTTTTTTTTAATCTTTTCATCTAAGTAGTTTTAAACCCTGACCTGTGTGTTCAATTTTTAAAACCATGTACAAATTGCTAATACTGTAGATATTCGTTCAAAGCCTGGCATTTTATACCTTTTTTTTTTATAAGGTCAAAAGCTATGTTGTGCAAATTTCTTTATACTTTGACAGCAGTTGCTGATTTGTTTTGTGCAGCTGAAGGAGTTGAACTGTTGGAACTTTGTTGTTGAACGTTATTTTCTTCCCTTCAAGGAAAAAAGGCATTATTGTTGTTAATTGTCTACTGTAGTTTATATTGAATATTTGTTAAAGCAGTACGTTAAAAAGTGGGTTGTACATTGGAACCTCCCTTATAAGACCTCCCATTATAAGACTCCCTCCCACATAAGACCTACTTCTGAGACATTGCCCTTCTTTGTAAGTATTAAAATTACCTCCCTTATAAGACCTCTCCCTTATAAGACCTCATTGTGGATGATTTTTTAAGGTCTTATACAGGAGGTTCCACTGTACAAGGATGGGACATTCAGATAATGACATTTTGGAGAGGTGGGTTTTTTAGATGTTTAATGTTACCGAGTGATTAAACTGTGGGCGACGTTCACTTGAGTAAAATCTGCAGAAGGAACCTGCATTTCTGTAACGTTGCATGGTAGCTTCCCATCTTCTTGCTGTTGTTCAACCTCTGCATTTTAAAAACGTCTTGATTTGGTAACTTATTTTTTGTTCGTGAGTTTGTTTTTTGTGAGTGCTTTATTCCCCCTCCCTCTTTTGCCAGGGTCACAGTTCACTGCAACTTCTGGGGGGACAAAATATGCACTTGGTTCCTCAGTCAGGCTGCTTCTGTTGAATTGTGTTCTTAGTATTATTAATTATTATTGCCTGGAGTGTTACTGCAACTACTTATAAATGTCATGAATGTCATTGTAAATAAACATACAGAACACTTGACTAGTGGTTTACTGTGTGTGCATGATAGGCTGTGTACACCACATACACGTGGATGTTCCGCGCGGAAACCCATTGCGCAATCCGTAAATAAGTACAAGAAAGAAGGGGGGAAATATACGCACATGTCCGAATTTCCCCTAATCCGTATATTTGTTTCCTTCTTTCTTTTACTTATTCCCGCACGGAAAATCCGGATGTACTGTGTACCAGGCCTAAGAGTGTATATGTGTGCTGTGTGAATAATAATGAGTCAAGATTCATTGTTTAACCCTCTTGCATTCGCATTTGTTACAGAAAAACCTTCTTCTAGTGTTCACATTTTTTCACACATTTTCCGGAAAATGTCTTTTGAAGCACACAGAGCGCCATACAGTTACTATCACATCATTGCGAGTGAGAAGCTTCTTCATAGTGTGTGTATAACAGGCCAGAACTTAGTGCGTGGTGAAAATGCCATCAGAGGGGGTCTCAGAGTGGGGGGCAAGCTACGGGCGGTTTTGGGCGGCTTGAATACACAGAGGCAACTTCGGGCTGGGCAGTTTGGGGCGGCTTGAATACACAGAGGCAACTTCGGGCTGGGCGGTTTGGGGCGGCTTGAATACACAGAGGCAACTTCTGGCTGGGCGGTTTGGGGCGGAATAAATGCAAGGGGGTTAATGAAACAAGTCATAAACCAGTTCATATGGTGGAGGAATCTAATAACTGGAGGTGGGGTGGGGTGTGAAAATATGGGGGGGGGAGCATGTGGGTCTGTATGCCTTCTACATTGTCTGTTTCGATCATGTATGTGCTCGCATTTGCACACTCTCTCTCTCACACACACACATATGGATATATTCACACACAAACGCATTAAAACAGCCCCACCTGCGCTTTCATACCTGCAGAATGTCTTTCTAGACATAATCGGTTTACAAAGAGAAATATCACAGCTCAAGGCATACAACTGAATGTAATAGAGATGGAAATGTGTTTACCCTCCTCCGACCTGGTACAGGTACATAGGGGACATTTTTAGTTACATCATGTACAGATAGTGGGTCGATCCTGGAGGTACTGCAATACCATGAAAGACGCTCTGTAATACTTTCCTCAATTGAAGAATGAAATAGTGAGGCCAAGAGAGGAGATAACAAAATTGAACAAAGGGGGAAAACTCTCTAATTAACCCCCCTAAACAAAGTTGATTACCAACCATCTAGCAATGCGTGGATCAGAGCCAAGGTGAGGCAAACAAAGCATCATTCTCAAAACAGAATGTGCCAAGTTCACCTTTATGACCCTTCACCCACACAGTACACATCAACAATGGTGGAGAGGACGACATACAAACAAATCTAGCCTTGAATATGTTACACATAAACAACACACAACACAGAACAAACTGGTAAGCCTCGAAAGGAATTTTGGTTAATCAAAGAACTGTCCTGAATTGTCAAAGAATTGTCAATTGTTCTGAACTATGAGATCCTGTGAAGAAAATTACACAGTGATGGGTGCTACTCTTTCATTTTTACACTGATTTCAGTATTTTTAATTTTACCAGAAACTGAACTTCAGTTATTTTTTATTCATCACACACACACACACACAATACCACAAGCTGTTTGGGGCGTTTTGAACTTGGTTGTTCTATCTTGGAAGTTGACAAAGGCAATGTAATAATTTTACAAGGCTTATCAGTCTTAAACTGTCTATCATTTTAACTGTATTTCATTATCTCTCTTAACTTGCCCCACTGAATCGTCTGACGGAGCTCTTCCCCTGTACCATGCTGAGGCCATGGGTCCCTGGACCCCTGCCTTTCAGTTCTTTTTCATTTGGGGAAGTTGCACCAATGTACATCAGTGTTTGAGATTAGTAGTCTCCATGGTTGGTTGGCACTGAAGATTTCAAGTCTGAAACCCATTCAGCTTGGTGCTTCAGCTGCATTAACTTACAAGGTTATTTGGGCTGTCAACATCACCACTTGCTCTTTCCTCTATCAGAGCATTCATTACTTCTCAAGTTTGCTGTTCAACAGGTTTTTTCTTTATACTTCACAGCGCAACAACACATAACTGCTGCACTCGCACACGCACACAGACACAGACACGCACATACACACACACACACAGACAGACACACATAGACACACACACGCACACACACAGAGCCTTCACTTCACACACTGCTATCTACACAAGAGCTGTTGCATAGCGTCTCTGACTGAGCCTTCCAGCCATTGGTTGAGGTGTTGACCTTTGACCTTGACCTGTATCACGGTGGCTCCCCCTAGGTTCATGGTGGCCTTGGTGACCTTGGCGCTGCCCCCTACCGACGAGTTCAGCACACTTTGTACGTTGTCTACGTCCAGGTCCTGAGAGGGAAAACAAAAACAGCGGGATAAACAGAAACCAAATCATTGGCTTGGTTTGATTCATGAAACAATAAAACTAATGTGTAAGAAACATAAAATTAATAATTACTGGTTTGATGTCATGAACTTAAAACAGACAGACAGTTAAAATGATAGACAGTTTTGAGTCTGATAAACCTTGTAAAATTATTACATTGCCTTTGTAAACTTCCAAGATAGAACAACTATAAGTTCAAAACGCCCCAAATCGCTTGTGGTCAAAACAATTCTTTTTGATGAATTAAAAAAACCTGAAGTTCAGTTTCTGGTAAAATCAAAAATACTGAAATCGGTGTAAAAATGAAAGAGTAGCACCCATGGATATCCCCGCGCGCACACTCACACATTCATGTATAATATCACTTTTAAGTGAAAAATTAAAGAACAACAACTCACAGAAGGCCAGACAAGGATGACGACGGCAGACTTGCTGTCTGTGGACACCAGGCCCACTGGAGTGGTCACCTGCATGGACGATAGCGCCTTGACCATCTGGAACACACAGCCTACACTGAAGAGGCAGACCCACTGCATACGATTCGATCATTCAATCCCAATGCCATCCGATTGTGACATTTGTGAGGCAAGATTCTCGTGAAATTCTACTGTCTAAATTAATCTTGATGAAATCCTACTAGTTTTGTTCGCTATATTTGTAGTCCTCCGTACACGAATCTGATAAAATATCTGTATTTTTGCATCAGACATTTTATGTGATTCGTGTATTAGGGTCTACATGAGTATAGTGAACGAAAATATAATTATTTTTAGACGGAAGTATTTCACGTGAATCATGACTTGCAAACATTGTCACAATCGGATCGCATTTGGATTAAATCGTACATGGTTCGTGGGGACTTGGAAGAGTGCCAAAAAAGGACCTTAAAAGGACCTTTAAAGGACCAGCAAAATTGTGTAAAGGACCTATTTAAACCTTGTTTGTAGTTGTATTTGCAGACGTGGTGGGCGCAGAGCCAGACGCCGATTGTGGCTGAGCAGATTCATTTGTTGCAGTAGTACATCTGCTGCTTGCAAAAAATGTCGGTCGCATTGCACCTCGATTCCGCCTTGTGACTTCTTTCAGCTTTCTTGTGATTTTCAGTCTTTGCTGTTGTTTCAGCACCGACTCTCCCATTGACTAGATGTTGATGTTTTTTTCACAATATGCACAACGAACTGGATGTTTGTTGTCCATCACTTTTCAGACCCAGTCCTTATAAATGTCTTCTCTCAGCCAACGATCCTGAAAACGAAAACTTTCCAGGCATTTCTACACTTTTTACTTGAAAACAAGCACTGAAGCAACCGCATGTGCGAAGAATTTCAACATGGCGCATAAGATATCTCGCCGAATCTCGCGCACGTGACTGGATTTACAGTGACTATTAAAATTAGATCGTCTGCTCGAAAGATACGAAGGCGATCGATTTTTGGCAAATTTTATTTCATTTAATATATTTTTTTTAGTTCATTTCTTATGACAAGCTACTTAGTTTTGTTTTTTGGCCCGATTAAAGGATTTAAACTGACCGCACAATTTTAAAAGGACCTTTGACTGATTTGAAAGGACCTCCTTGCTGATATAAAGGACTTAACAGGCCTTTTGAAGACCGATCAATTTCACAGCACTTTAAAGAACCTGAAAGGACCCCACGAACCCTGTCGTATACAATGGGTTGTCCCCTCGACAGCCCTTCACAACAATAGAATATTTCCCCATGTCCCAACATCCTATGAGATTTTCTTATCTTCGCTTAACCCTTTCACCGCCAATGTCGCATTTTTGCACCACAATGGTTTAACACCAAAAAAACACGGTAAAAAGCATCAAATCAGGGCCTGTTATCTGAAGACCATATTTTCGTACTTTTAGGAGGTAAGGATAGGCCTAATGTTATATATGTCACAGAGGAATCCGCAATGGCTCCCCCCCACCTGCGTGCGCATCTCGACCCTTCCAACGGAAGTGTCGCCATCTTAGTCAGATTTGTGTGTAAACAGCATCGATCTGGCACATTTCAAACAAAGTTACTGACTAAGATGGCGGTCTCCCATAATATGGCACGCTCCTTGTGGCCGGATATGACGACACGTGGGTACCAGCCATATTGCTTTTTTTTTCTCCTCTACCCAGGCAAGTTCAATGGCATTTTTTGCCTGAAAAATGGCTGGTGGCAAAAGGGTTAAGGCATGCACATCTTTTTCGTCAAACACTCTGACAGTTTCCTGTCATATGAGCGCAGATGCATCATGCTGCCGTTATGCACCTAACTAAGAAATAGGCCCAGCATGTCCATCTGGACATGTTTTTAGAACAAAGGCAGGAGAATGGACCAATAAGTCAGAAAGATAGTAGATGACATTTAGCAAAGGGAAAAGGCAGAGTGAAAGATTAGAGGAGGTTACAAACACAGAACATCTTGAAGGTGGGGGGACTATTTGTACGAAAGACCTTTGTCATCCTCAAGAGGGGGGTTGGAGGGGATGCTTCACAATGGTATGATATTTTCTTATCTCTCAAGATGTTATGAGATTTTTTTAATCTTCCACGATGTCAAACGAAATACAAAATATACTGTCTTCGAGTTTGACAGCAGCACTATCCTTGTATCCTTGTATCACCATCAAAGGACAGTCACGACCCTCGTCAGTGTGATGCAGTCTAATAGGAATTGTTCAGAAATAATTAAGGGGAGTAATTTCATGGTGTGTAGGAGTTATCTTGCCTAATTCAATCGGTCAAACAGGGGAAGTTACTCTGCCATCAGGTAAATCCCCAGCCCTCGCTTCTTGTGTTTGAGGAGACACACAGCATGTAGAACGCAGTGCGTCATTCTGAAATTGATGTCATTTAAATTTTTACGTCACAGTTTGCAAGTTCTATCACTTTGTAGCAACTGGTCACCCCTTATTTTTCTACAAAATGTTTGCAAGTCGCTGACTCGCATCCTGCGGTTTCAAGCTCCAACGCCATTGTTCCATTGTCGCGATGGTATTTGAACATGTAATGGAGGTAAACAACTAATTTTCACAAAGTGCTCTCCCCTATTTTTTTTTAGAAAATCGTCTATTCAAAACAATTTAAAACAAAGAAGCTACTGAGGGGGGGGGGGGGGGGGGGGGGGCTGAGGAAGAATGTGATTGGGTGCAAAGAGCGAATGGTGTATGAAGGAGCATGTTGTGGGGAATGGGGAAGACTCAAAAGTATACTGGCTCTGTGTGTTACCTAATTTTGTTCATACTTTGTACCAATGTGGGAGGGGGCGGATTGAAGTGGATTGGGTATAATGGTTGGGGATGTGAAGAGGATGGGAAAGGGGGGGGGGTACATTCGTTGAGTATGAAGAAGGTTGTTGTTTATTGGTAAATGAACTTTGCTTTTATCATTTTTTGTGTACCTTGAATTTTTGTTCTCTGTTCCTTTTGTTTTGTTCAAATGCATGGATATTTTGTTTTCTGTTGCCCTTGTTGTATCATGAGACCACAATGTAATTTATCTTGTTGAGATAATAAAGTAATTTTGACTTTGACTTTCCCCCACCAGACCTGCCTACTTGGAATTTTCCCAATCAGTAGCCCAGCCATCAATATTCAGTAGCATGGCAAATTTTTCCGTAGCATCCACAACAACGGCAATCGATTTGTTCTCTTCCTGAGCCGAAACACACTGCTTAATATGTTTCGCCGATTGAACGTGTTGACGGCAATCGTCTCTACCGCCATGATTCACAGAGAAGTCCGCATGGCAGAGGTTGCAGTGCAGCGAGCATGGTTCGCACCGAGTCTACTTCTGACGATTCAAGGCCACTCCTCCGTGTAAGCTATTTTAAAAACTTGTGCGACAGGCCGATGTTTTTTTTATTAGAACAAGATGGTGTGCCAGATGATTTTCGTTTTCTGGTTTGGGTTCGTTTTTCTTCGTTTGAAACATCTCCCGAATCGCTACTGCTGCTGGAGTCCGCCATTTTTTTCAGAGAAAGTAATAAGAATGCATGCGCAGTCACTTTGATAAAAACGGAAGTGACTAGGTTATCGCGCGTGACACAGCGTCTGCTCTTAGAAACAGACAAAACCGGAAACGGCATAAGCAAAAATAAAATGCGGCGGCAATTTGTTTTTTCCGTAGCAACGTTAAGGTTGCCGTAGCTCCGTAGCAAAGCTTTATTTTTCGTAGCTGCTACGGCCAAATCGTAGCAGTAGGCAGGTCTGCCCCACTCACAGTGCTTCCTTCGATTCCTCTTTCTCTCTCCCTTCCCGAAGGGGAAAAAAATTGCTTTCTCTTCAACGTTAAACATTAAAAACACACAGTCACCTTAAGATTAAGATTAAAATTATAGCCCCGTCAACAACTAAGGCCATGTCAGGGCTGTCACCACGTTAAATCTTACCACGTATTAAAAAGGGATAAAAACACAAGGTAAAAACAAAATCAAAGGTTTTTTTGCTAAAATACTTTTGTTAAAAAACCATTAATCAATCACAAACTTATCAAGTAAAAACATGACACATCTAACACAGTCACCTGTTTGCCGTCGAACTTCATGGTGTGCACCACAAACGGTGTGGTGTCAGCCTGTCTGCTCAGTAAGTCTTCCACGGTCCTTCGCATGACCACCTGGTTTTCTCGGTTCACGGCCGCAGTTACGTACTGGGCTAGCGTTTCCACCACTGAGCTGGCATGGTCACGAACGGTGTGGGGAAGCAACTCTGTTTTCAGAATCTGTAAATAACGACATCATAACAAAATATACTGTCTTCCAGTTTTGACAGCAGCACTATTCTTGTATGACCATCAAAAGACAGTGGCCTCTCAGCAGACGACGCTGACGAAGGGAGCGCGACGCCCCCGAAAGCTCCGAGGTGAGCCTATACTTTTGCTGAGTGAAACTGTTATAAAATTGGTTTTTATCATGTCATCATAACAGATTTCTTCTTCTTCTTCGATCATTCAGTTTCCTGTCATTTATGAGCGCAGGTGCATCATGCTGCCGTTATGCACCTAACTAAGAAATAGCTAGACCCAGCATGTTTGTCTTCGGCTGGAGAAAATCATTGTAAGAATTCCTTGAAAAAAGGCTGGAGAATGGACCGGCTAGGCAGAAAAATAGTAGATGACAGTAAGCGAAGGGAAAAGGCAGTCAAAGAGAGTGACAGATTAGAGGAAGTTACATGCACAGAACTTCCAGAAAGTGGGGGAACTGTTTGTAAGAAGAAAAAAACAGTATCACCATGGGGAGGAGAGACATCAAACGGATTAACACATGTGTGCCTGGGGCCAGAGAAAATGACAGGCCCTTAGTCCCATTGCAATGTACTCCTGTTCTTTTGAACGGGGAGAACAAACAATACTGACACAGCGCAAAAATCCGTCAAGGGAGACAATGCGGACCATTACTTTTTGCTCAAGCTCCAACTTCGCGGCTCCTAAGGAATATGCACTATTCTCTCTCTAAATGTCAATTTTGTAAGACTGGTCTTGCTTTAATGAATAGGTAAAGATTTGTTTAAAAAACAACAACAATGAACAAAAAGAAAACCAGACAAGGCATTCTTTGGGTTTCGCTTTTATGAAGTCGGATGTCTTAAAATTATTCTGTATTCAATTTGCAACCTTGATTAATTCCATAATTCAATCGATTCCCTTTGTTTAAAAAATCTAACATGCGTAACAAAATTCATCAAAATCTGTTTATTAATCATTCAAAGCAATTATATTAAGCAGCAAAAAGAAACAAACAAAACTGATGCAAACAAGATAAATCTTGTTATGATTTGCATAAAAATTGCGGGGAAAATGTACTTTAGTAACCCCTCTCATGTTTACCACCCTCAATCTCAAAGACTGCTTCTTTAACTAATTCAAGTCGTTCCGGCCATATATGTCTGGAATTAATAGATAGCTGTCAATTTGATGCATTTGCTTCAATGGAAGTAAATCTGTGTGCACCATACCTTGGTCACTTCTAAACTCGCTTCGCTCCCTTTGACCACAATTTTGCCTCTGACTTTGCTTTTGTAGTGGTTTGTTGTTGGGAAACCAATCGGTGTAGAGTTTTTCTATATAAAGTCTATGTATAAAATGGTCTGATCTACCACTTCCCTATGTCTAAACCTGATGTAAAAACCTGTATTCTTCTTTCATTTCTTCTTTTGTGTATGTATGTTTTGTTTGTGTGTATGGCTGGAGTGATTTTTTTTATTTTTAAATAATTCAAAATCGTTGCGATGCAAATGAGTTAAGTTTTATGAAAATAATCCTAGGCTGATCCTAACCCTATCCCAAAGTTGACAGAATGTTGCTTCTCAGCGAAAATTTTCTATGAGGGGCGGAAGAGGTGACTAAAAATACACGGTAGCCCAATTTCGTTCATGGGTATTCAAAATGTTCAAACTAATGAACGCTTTATCAAGGAATGAAATAGTGAGGCTCAGAGAGGAGATAACGAAAATGAACAAGGGGGGAGAACTCTCTTTTTAATTAACTCCCCCCCCACCAAAGTTGATTACGATACCAATCACCTAGCAATGAGTGGATCGGAGCCAAAGGGAAGCAAACAAAGCATCATTCTCACATACCAATCACCTAGCAATGAGTGGATCAGAGCCAAAGGGAAGCAAACAAAGCATCATTCTCACATACCGATCACCTAGCAATGAGTGGATCAGAGCCAAAGGGAAGCAAACAAAGCATCATTCTCACATACCAATCACCTAGCAATGAGTGGATCAGAGCCAAAAGGAAGCAAACAAAGCATCATTCTCACATACCAATCACCTAGCAATGAGTGGATCAGAGCCAAAGGGAAGCAAACAAAGCATCATTCTCACATACCAATCACCTAGCAATGAGTGGATCAGAGCCAAAGGGAAGCCGTCCGTGTCCGTTCCCGACAAAGCATCATTCTCACATACCGAAGCAAACAAAGCATCATTCTCACATACCAATCACCTAGCAATGAGTGGATCACAGCCAAAGGGAAGCAAACAAAGCATCATTCTCACATACCAATCACCTAGCAATGAGTGGATCAGAGCCAAAGGGAAGCAAACAAAGCATCATTCTCACATACCAATCACCTAGCAATGAGTGGATCAGAGCCAAAGGGAAGCAAACAAAGCATCATTCTCACATACCAATCACCTAGCAATGAGTGGATCAGAGCCAAAGGGAAGCAAACAAAGCATCATTCTCACATACCAATCACCTAGCAATGAGTGGATCAGAGCCAAAGGGAAGCAAACAAAGCATCATTCTCACATACCGATCACCTAGCAATGAGTGGATCAGAGCCAAAAGGAAGCAAACAAAGCATCATTCTCGGAAAACCCCCCAAAAAACCTACATTTCTGATTTCCTGTGACTTTTCTGTCAGCTCGCCAGCACTGCAGCGCTGCGCAGCCACAAGAGCAGAGAACTCTTCACAAAGCGCTGTTATGTGAGCTCCATTTTCGTGTGCCTGGAAAAAAGGAAACATTGAAGTTGTCTGTGAAGAGCGACCAACAATGATCACAATATGTGTAAACATGTACATTTGTTTCTAGTGGTAGAGGTGTTGCCATGCTTTTCAAGAATAATTTATTTTTATTTAACCCTTTCACCGCCAGCCATTTTTCAGCCAGAATATACTATAAATTTAACTGCGTAGAAAACAAAAATTACCTTCAATATTGGGAATTCCTCTGTGACATGTATAACATTAGGCCTATCCTTACCTCCCAAAATTAAGAAAATAGGGTCTTCGGATTACAGGCCCTGATTTGATGCCTTTTAGTGACACGGGTGTTAAACCATTGTGGTGCATAAATGCGAAATTGGCGGTGAAAGGGCTAAGGCACTCAAAACGGCACTGAAAACCAGTACACTTTCTCATTCTTCGCAGAACCCTCATTGTGATCAAGGCATTCAAAACGGCACTGAAAACCAGTACACTTTCTCATTCTTCGCAGAACCCTCATTGTCATCAAGGCATTCAAAACGGCACTGAAAACCAGTAAACTTTCTCATTCTTTGCAGAACCCTCATTGTCGTCATAATTTTCAAAGCGAAGAAGTTGGATGTGATAAGGGGGAAGAAGGAAGGGCTTTCTTCCAGAACCAAACGTTTTTGATGCTTTACGAATCACTGCACCTACGACCTTTTGCCTTTTGTCGACGCCTCATGAAAGTATGACTATACTACATAATTATTCCATGTCAGAAAAGAAAAAGACGTACAATGAAAACAACAGCCCGCCCAAAGCTATCTATCTCAAAAGAAACACTGATGAAAGATGGCCAGTTTGGGCAGGGACTGACCTCCCCGTGGGGATACCGGGGGGGCCTTTCGTAAAAATAGTTCCCCCACCTTCTGGAAGTTCTGTGCTTGTAACTTCCTCTCATCTGCCACTCTCTTTGACTCTGCCTTTTCCCTTTGCTTTCTATCATCTACTACTTTTCCGACTTATTGGCCCATTCTCCTGCCTTTTTCCAAAAAAAATCTTCCAAATTATTTTTCTCCTTTGAGCTCCTCCGAAATCGGAATGTGTCGGCTGTAAGCAGCAGGGAGACCAGTGAAAACTGAAAACCGGACACATATGTACCTTACCCATTATGGCCATATGGCCTGGGAACGCAGAAGAAGAAGAAGAAGGCAGGGACTGACACTATTCCTACCTGAGTAGGACACATATGTACCTTACCGATTATGGCCATATGGCCTGGGAACGCAGAAGAAGAAGGCAGGGACTGACCCTATTCCTACCTGAGTAGGACACATATGTACCTTAACCATTATGGCCATATGGCCTGGGAACGCAGAAGAAGAAGAAGAAGAAGGCAGGGACTGACCCTATTCCTACCTGAGTGGCCTGAGAGCTGGTGACGGCAAAGACCCTCTGCACGCCCTGCGACACGCTAGAGACCCGCGTGATGCAGAAGTCCTCAACGTCCCGGGTGTTCAGCACATGTCTGATGGAGCCACAACCAATGATCAACTCATTCGCATCGCAACGATTTTGAATTATTAAAAAAAACTCACAAATCGCTCCAGCCATACACACAAACAAAACATACATAAACAAAAGGAGAAACGAAAGATTACGGGTTTTTACTTCAGGTTTAAACATAGGGAAGTGGTAGATCAGAATTTTTTATATATAGACTGCAGTACTAAGAGCCAGAGCAACCCCTCCCAGCTTAGAGCCAGAGCAACCCCTCCCAGCTTAGAGCCAGAGCAACCCCTCCCAGCTTAGAGCCAGAGCAACCCCTCCCAGCTTAGAGCCAGAGCAACCCCTCCCAGCTTAGTCTAAGAGTGTTTCCCCCCGTGGGGATACTGGGGGTTCTTTCATACAAAGAGGTATCCCACCTTCTGGAAGTTCACACACACACAAAGTACACAGGCCCTTCCTTCCCATTTCAATGCACTCCTGTTCTATCAGAACTGGGAATGCAACAAGAACAAATAAATCTGGAGAAAAAAAAGACAGAAAGAAAGAAATGAAAAAAAGACAGAAAGAAATGAAAAAAAGACAGAAAGAAAGAAACGAAAAAAGAAAACAGAACCAATTTATCATGAATTAAATTAAATAAAAAAATTAAATTAAATTAAAGAGAAAATCGTACTGAATTAAAAAAGAGAAAGAAAGAAAAAGGAAAAGAAGAAAAAGAATTAAGACTCACGTTCCGCCACATAGTTCTTTCGATACTGATTCCTCGCTGTCTCCAATCTGAACCATGGTCACCTCCGATGGGTAGTCCTAGGGAAACAAACACATTCAACAAACTTTGAATTAACATAAAATTAAAATAATAAAACCACGGTAACCGACGTGATAAGGCGATACAGAAAAAAGACACAGAACTTTAGCAAACATATATCTCCCATGCAGGGCTCCCAATCGTCCTGCAAAACAAAGGGTCCCAGGGACTCCTTCACTTACTGTTACAGTATAGAGGGTCCTAGAGGCCGGATAGAGGGTCCCAGTGGCATTGTGAATACTAAAAATAATTTTTCAAGTGCATCCCTGGGACCCCCTGCACATTCTTTTAGAGGGTCCTTTAGAATTTAAGTTCTCCATAGACCCCCAAATGGGGGTCCCTGGGAGCCCTGCCCATGTATGAGGAGAAAAAAACAATCAAACCAACAACCAAATCAAAATTTTTAAGGACATGCACACACACACACATACACACAAGCCAAACCCACCTCGTTTGGCATGAGCACAATGTCATCACAGTCGAGCGCCTGTTGCAGTTTCATCAGGTGCCTGTGGAGGGCATACCCATGGCGAATAGCGAGCTGCACACTGCCCTCTATTTCACCCACTTTCTCATTGGACAGCTTCTCCTACAAGAAAAACAAATCTACTGTCATTTTTGGCCTGCAAGACAATACCTCTCTTATAGCTGCCTCACTATATATCCAAACGTTTTAGTTGAAAGAAAATTCAGTCATTAACTCTATTCAGCTGTTTACTCTAAATGGTATGGCCAAATTGATAGCTAGGTTTTCCAAGTGTCCACACCCCCTCCTCACCCTGTGCCCCGCCCAAAAAAAAAGAAAGAAAAAGGGTAGGCGCTGCACTTGCGGCGACGCGCTCTGCGGGGGAGAGCAACCCGAATTTCACAGAGATAAGTCTCTGTGACTAGAATATACCAAATATTTAACTACTTGTGGCCATGTGCCGTCTTCGCTATCAGCAAGCATTAGCTGTATTCCCACAACTGCCTGAATGAGTTGGAAGTAAATGGTGCAATCGCCAATTCCTTACGACCCGGTTGGAAGCATTTCTTCCGACCAAACTTTGCATTCGTGATTTCTACTCACTCTGTCAAAAGAAAGGACAACTGTGGAAAGGTCACAACCATCTTCATCCGACTTGGTTGGATAGTGTGAGGCGGCTTTTTAGAAGCACATTGCAGATTTTTTAATTACAAAAATGCAGTTAGGTAACTGATAAGGTGCAAATAAACCGAGAAAAAATATGCTGTTCATTATTTAGTTGAATATTGGAAAAATTGTAGAAATGAGGTATTCACGGCCTCACCAGAGAGAAGAAGTCGAAGGAGAGTAGTGGTACTATAGTGACGTGCATGGAATCACCCCAAGTGTTGTGAACGGTACCACGGCCTCACCAGAGAGAAGAAGTCGAAGGAGAGTCTGTCTGTGCGGACGGTGGATCCCTGCTGCAGGACGGAGGCCCCTAGGTGTCGCCGCAGTGAGGCCTGCAGCAGGTGTGTGGCCGTGTGGTTCCTCATGCAGCACAGCCGCTCCCTCTGCCACACAACAATCCACTCTAATAATACATCTTCTTCTTCTGCATTCCCAGGCCATAATGGGTGAGGAACATATGTGTTCGGTTTTCAATTTTTACTGGACTCCAAGCTGCATTCAGATGACATATTCTGATTTCGGAAGAGATCCAAGGAGAAAATTATTTGGATTTGTTTTAAAAATAAGGCAGGAGGATGGGCAAATAAGTCAGAAAAATAGTAGATTAAAGTAAGAAGAGGAAAAGGCAGTCAAAAAGAGTGACAGATTAGAAGAAGTTGCTAACACAGAACTTCCAGAAGGTGGGGGAACTATTTGTACAAAAAGATTCTCTCAGTATCCCCACGGTGATGTCTGGTAATACATAAAGCAAACGTGAAAAACTGTCCATTTCAGAGGTTCATAGCTCCTATCAAAGACACCAATTAGCCTAGCTTAGGAACAAATCCAGAGGCTACCTACAGTTCTCAATCTTGTGCACTCGCATATTCACTACCTTAAATATGTTGCTGTCCATCCACAGGTACATCACACACAAGCATTATCTGACATTTTCAAAATATATTAAAATCATATACAAGGGCAATGTAAAACAAGAGCGTTGCAGAGTATGGCAACAAGCCCACTGCTGCATTGGATATTTGATTTGACGTTTCATCTTAAGGTTATACACACAGTACAAAATCTTACGCACTTCTGAGCAGCAGTTCGCATGACACTGAACACACAGACAAACAAAGAAAACGGCAAAACAGTTCACAATACCCTGGAGATGGTGGGCTAATCATAAATATAAGAAAAAGCACACATACAAAACAGAACAAAGAGCAACAACAAAACATTCACATTAACACAAAACACAAATTACCGTGTGTTTTTTCGGACTATAAGACGCATCTTGTAAGAAGTATCCCCCAAATTTTACACAAAATTAAGATTCTGTTATTATATTTTCTTATATTGTCAGTCACATTATAAGGCGCAGGGATCTGTCAGGGAAAAAAGTATCGCCTTATAGTCTGTAAAATACGGTACAACAAGTGAAGAAGAGAGGAACCCCCCAAAGAAGACTAGTCTTTCTACCTGAGCAACAGCAGGGTGAACCCACTGGCCAGTGGTCAGGGAGCCAGACACCTGCCTGCCCAGGTGAACCACGTAGCTGTGGAACTCCTCCACATCCTCCACAGCAAACTGACCGCTCTGAAAATGGACGGTTTCCTCAACATGGGTGAAAGTGAAACATTCTCTCGATCCTGAAATGACACATTTCAACGTTCTCAAGAATCAAGATTCTTTACCTAGCTAATGCATCAGTGTACAAAGGAAATCAATTTGGCTTTGCACAAACACGCAACCCAACAACAATGAAAACATGCACATGGATGGACAACCAACATAAAATATGTGGCAACAAATTCAGGTTATCATACTGCTCCCACGCGGCTCATTCCGACTCAACTCAAACACACAAGCTGGTTTGTCAGGTAACAGAATTAGAAACCAGCAGTCCAAGGGGAGCGAATCTATATCAGGCCGTCAGGAGGCAACCAACTGAGGAGACCCTGCACTGCTGCTGAGTCACTTCGGTGGAGTTCAGTGGAGCCTGTTGTGAGTTAACATTCGCAGGACACAACCTACTAAGCCCCCTACTGATGACTATGTTTTGGTCATGGAGCCAGCTAGAGTGAGGTCCTCCCCCGAGGAAGCCAGCACGACCATCCACCGACAGCTCCCCAGAACACACTGATCCCCATGACTGACCCAAACGCATCAAGGCAAAGACTGGATTGGAAACCAAAACAGGTCACCATGAGAGCAGGGCAAGCAAAGCCACAGAATTTGAGACATTTGTTCTTTTTAATGATTGATGGAAATGAGGCGGATGACTATAATGATGATGATGATGCTATGGAGTTCCATATCGGTCTGAGACAATGGTGATCTTGAAATTAGAGCAACTCTCAGAATAGCATCCGTTAAGCGGATGAAGCTCGACTGCATGGTTTCAGTCTTCCCATTGAGCCCATAGCCACTCACTCTGGGTAGGAGTGGGTCCAGGACCGAAATAACCCTCGTCTCTGCGACGTTACCATTGCGCCACGGCAGCTGGTCTCACTCAATCCTATCTCACAGCAACATTTACCTCAGAAACCAATGCCCCAACGTCTGCCATTTGCCCTCCTCCTTTGGCGTAGAAGCAGGTTTTATCCAGGACCACAGACCCCCTGTCGCCTTCGCGCAACATGGATGTGACCTCTTGACCTTGCACAAGGCCAGCCACTCTGCAGCCCTCACTGCCACAATCGGAAAAATCTGCGACAAATTTGCAAAACTGAAATTTTTTCTTCTTTTTAAATAGTGTATGTCTTTTCATCGCCATGCTCTTCAACTCCTTATACCATGCTTGTTGGTTTCATCTTCATCATCCTTGTGATCCTTGTCATTATTATGTCATTAACATCATCATTATCATTGTAATTATCTTCAACATTGCCATCATCATCATCACCACCATCATCAAAAGAGAGTGGTGCTTCACATCAATTTTTGTATTTTGGATGTCATTGGGTTTTTGTTCCTTCGTTTATCAGCTTTCATTTCAGCGTCTGCTTCTCTTTTAGAGATATTTTAAGTCATCATCATCATCATCACCATCATCATCAGAATTAGCACAATCATCATCATCCTTATCATCATTACTAAGGTTTGGGTTTATTATCAATGAAGATAGGAAAAGATAAAACCCATTTCAACATAACACTCATTGCTGGCTAATAAGCCTTAGAAAATTCATAATAAGCAAGTTATATATACTCACCACACACGCACTCTCTCACTCCGTCTCACTCTCTCACTCCATCTTTCTCTCTCTGAATGTCTGTCACTTTCTCTGTGTCCATCTCTCTTTAAAGTTCTTCCTCAAGTTCAAATACGTTGGTGACAGCTAACCCCTTGACTGCCACCAACGTATTATGTACTGACCTGATGACATCACTGATGATGTCATCAGATGAAGAGGAATAACCCTGATATGCTGGCTTTTGCTCTAACACAGTCAAGAGTTATATCCCCAGACCATTTCGCCAGATTGGCTCTATCAGTTGTCTTTTTTATGGCCTGATTTGCCCAATGATTTTTTCTATAATTTTCTCTGGCAGTCAAGGGGTTAAAATATTAACCGAGTGGTATTTGTGAATATTGTGCATGTCATCAAGGAGTAGGTTTTCTGTAGTGCAGCTTACCGTAGCCCGACTGGGAGGCGGTGTACACATACTTCCATGAGTCGTCAGTGGCCCTCACCCCATGCTGCTGTAAATGTTCGTAGCACTGCTGGCTCAGCACTCCTGTGGCCATCAGGGGGGCTCGGCTCTGACCTTCCTGTAAGGCAGGCACCAGACAGGGCGGCCATTAGGCACTGCACGGCCGTTCAATTTGGATCGTTTAGTTCCCACATATGCGCTATCGTGAAACCCACTCACCTCCTCCTCTTTTGCATCTCCTTCCTTCCCCATCCATCCCTCCCTCCCATTCCTTGACCGTAGCAAGACTTCACGCGGCAGCAAAGGTAGCACGCAGGCAGGATTTCACAAGTGGGCTGCTACAGCCAAAGTTCTATTTGGTCGCTGGCAGCTTGCTTACTACACACGCGCGCAGCAGTGCAGCAAGGCTTGGTGGCTTGAAGAGTATAGCCTAGTAAAGAGTGTTCCTCTTTGCTTTGTGCTGTGGAGAAACTACACACTGACACTAGTTGTCTTTCAATTTAAATTGCTCAACTACCGTTCGACTGAGCACCTAACTAACTACACACTTTAAACACAAGATGACTCTAGAACTTATATGTAAAAGCAC
>CM065681.1:87339445-87424445 GCA_017654935.2 Phymorhynchus buccinoides
TATCATTGACAACTGGTACCATGGGTGCATGCAGTGACCAAAACTTTTGCCTGAACTTTCTTGCCGAAACCTCATGTACAAAAGAATGATATCGTGTTAAAGAGCCCTTTCTTCAGGCACTCAGCTGCCTGAAGCAGCATCAAATTGCCTGAATTCAGACTTCAGGCATACCCACATGCATCCCTGTGGTACCCCTATGCTGCTGTTAAGTTCTACAACGTGCGTAAAACACATGAGCACACAGGACTTCGGGTCGTGTTGTCTCTTCCAAAAGACTTATCCCTCAAGACTATAAGATCAAGTAGTAAGCAAGCAGAAAAACAGTGACTGCCAAGAATCCAAACTATGCGCCATTACTTATGAGGAGAGCGCATTACAGCTGAACCACTCTGGTAGCTGGGAGGTTCCTGGGTAAACCTCTGAATATGTTCACCTATAAGACTACAATGCACAATCCGACAGACAAAAATCTGTGCGTTACTATAATTATGCACAAAATCTGTGTGTGACAGTTTCACCTTGAATTGCTGTAAGCGTTGGTGGAAACCTGGCAGGTCTAGCGTGACGCCGTGCTCCTCTGCCAGATCCACGATCATATCCAGGGGCACCGAACATCCGAATCGGCCTTCATTCAACTCCCACACCATTTCACCTGGAACACGACACATGTTTCCTATTTTCTTTTCTTTCTTTTTTTTCTTTCTTTCTCTCGCTCTCTTTTCTTTTGTTATGTTAGAAAAAGAGAGAAAGACGAAAGAGAAAGCACCCCCAAGAATTGTTTTCTTAACAAATTATGGGGGAAAAAAGATGGACTGTTTTTGACAGAAAGTAAACAAAAGAAAAAACACACTTTTTTGACTAGATCATGTAAACAGTTTATAAAGATAGAAACAATTACCGTATTTTTCTGACTATAAGGCAATCCTTTTTTTCCCAGACCTTATAATATGACTAATAACATAGTAAGAAAATATAGTAACAAAATCTGAAATTTGTGTAAAATGTTTGGGGTGCGCCTTATAATAAGGTGTGCTTTATAGCTTTAAAAACAATATGGTGCTAAAACTGTAAAAAGAAACATCGAAAATGACACATGAATCGTCTATAATCACTCTCATGCTGGCTTCACAATTTAGTCATTATTGTCATCAATAGGAGTGGTGACCTGCATTTGTTAGATCAGAAAACTGAGCTCCACCAAAGTGTCTCAGCGACAGTGCAGTGTCTCCTCTGACGGTTCCCTCTTGATGACCTAACATTGACTGTTGTTCTCTGTGGGCTGCAGATTTTGGAGTTTGCGACCTGACAAACCAGATTTGGAACTTGGTATTTGGTATTTGGTATTGGTATTTGGTATTGGTATTGGTATTTGGTATTGGTATTGGTATTTGGTATCCCCCGTGGGGATACCTGGGTGGGTCTTTCGTAAAAAATAGTTCCCTCACCTTCTGGAAGTTCTGTGCTTGTAACTTCCTCTAATCCGTATCTTGCAGACCTGCCTACTTGGAATTTTCCCAATCAGTAGTAGCCATCAATTTTCAGTAGCATGGCAAATTGGCATCCACAAACAACGGCAATCGATTTGTTCTCTTCCTGAGCCGAAACGCACTGCTTATATGTTTCGCCGATTGAACGTGTTGACGGCAATCGTCTCTACCGTATTCACAGAGAAGTCTGCATGGCAGAGGTTGCACTGCAGCGAGCATGGTTCGCACCGAGTCAACTTCTGATGATGCAAGGCCACTCCTCCGTGTAAGCTATTTTAAAAACTTGTGCGGCAGGCCGATGTTTTTTCTTAGAAAAACATGTGTGCCAGATGATTTTCGTTTTCTGGTTTGGGTTCGGTTTTTTTTCGTTTGAAACATCTCCCGAATCGCTACTGCTGCTGGAGTCCGCCATTTTTTTCAGAGAAAGTAATAAGAACGCATGAACAGTCACTTTGATAAAAACGGAAGTGACTAGGTTATCGTGCGTGACACGGCGTCTGCTCTTAGAAACCGACAAAACCGGGAACGGCATAAGCAAAAATAAAATGCGGCGGCAATTTGTTTTTTCCGTAGCAACATTAAGGTTGCCGTAGCTCCGTAGCAAAGCTTTATTTTTCGTAGCTGCTACAGCCAAATCGCAGCAGTAGGCAGGTCTGCTCTTGCCTTTTTCCTTTGCTTACTGTCATCTACTATCTTTCTGACTTATTGGCTCATTCTCCTGCCTTTAAAAAAAAAATCTTCCAAATAATTGTTCTTCTTTGAGCTCCTCCGAAATCGGAATGTGTCGGCTGTACGCAGTGGGGAGACCAGTGAAAACTGAAAACCGGACACAAACGTACTTTACCCATTATGGCCTTTTGGCCTGGGAACGCAGAAGGTATTTGGTATATTCTAGTCACAAAGACTTATCTCTGTGAAATTCGGGTTGCTCTCACCTGGAGAGTGCGTCGCCGCAAGCACAGCACCACCCTTTTTTTTTTATTGGGTGAGGAGATGGGGTCGACTTGGAAAGCCATAGCTATGAATTTGGTCATACCAGGCAGCAGGGTTTCTCCCTGCTCTTATCGACTTTTAACTGCCATGGAATTTGTAAGTGCATAAAGCGCCTAGCTTTAAGTCCCCATCCGAAGAACTCGACACTCAGTTTGATTTTCCTGTCAAACTAGAAAAAACGGGCGAGGCCGGGAATCGAACCCGGATCACTCATGCATTGAAATTGGCTGGTGAATGTCTTAACCACTCAGCCACCCTCCTTCCTGGAAGATGTCGGAGTAAAAGCCACTCGATGACCCAGAAGATAAGACAGAGGAAAGAATACTGTGCGGTCCAGTCGTACCTTCTTCTTCGATCGCTCAGACAGTTTCCTGTCAATTATGAGCGCAGATGCATCATGCTGCCGTTATGCGCCTAACTAAGAAACAGTTAGGCCCAGCAAGTCCGACTTCGGCTGGGGGAAATGTTTTTGAAAGTGTTTCGTGAAAAAAGGCAGGAGAATGGACCGGTAAGGCAGAAAGATAGTAGATGACAGTAAGCAAAGGGAAAAGGCAGAGTCAAAGAGTGACAGATTAGAGGAAGTTACAAGCACAGAACTTCCAGAAGGTGGGGGGACTATTTATACAAAAGACCCCCCGGTATCCCCATGGGGGGGGTCCAGTCGTACCTGTGAGGTGTTTGGCGTTGGCTTGTTTCAGCAGCTTTCTGAAGGACTGCCTGCCTTCTTTGTGAAGTTGCAGGTACCCCTCCACAGTCACAGCAACTGCTGACTTCACCTGAAGAGGTTAACAAAATCAATACCATATTTTTCAGACTATCGTATAAGGCGATACGTTTTTTCCTCTATATATGACTAACAATATAAAAAGAAAATATAATCACAAAATCTGCATTTTATGTAAAATGTGGTGGGTGTGCCTTGTAATAAAGTGCACTAGAAAATATGGTAGTCTTTTTTTCAGTTCTCTTTCTCTTGATGAAACAAATAGGAGATCAAACATCTTATAAGAGTAAATAATGATGTCTAATGCAATGACAAAAAGAAAGAAAAGGAAGTGAAGAGCCATTCTGAGATTCCACTACTGCAATCAATATCACAAAATTGTCGAAGCCCGAGTTTGGCAGTTAAACTATTAGTATGATGGGACTGATGGTATCTACTTTCACAGAAATGAGAAAAATAATACAAAAAGATCATACTCACAAGATCCTTTTTATTTTGGACTTCAGGAAATGCTTCCCCCTGGAAAACACACAAAATGTATTATTCAATGATAAACATTTACTTTTTAGGGGTCTGGATGACCAGCAAGCTTACTGTTATAAACAATATGGGAAAGAGGGAAGTATTTGTTGAAAAATAATATATTTAAAATGCATAAATTAATGGAAGCTTGCAAAGACTTCAAGGAGGTGGTTTTTTCTTACTTTCCCAACACAACTAAAGAAATAAGGCTGCATTTTATAGATAATGAAATAACCAAATCAAATGATAGAATGTTCCAATCAAAAATCATTTAAAAAAAAAAAAAGAAAAAAAAAGCTAACCAAGGTCATGGTCACATGATCCACAAGGTCACACAGCAAGGCGGGGTCAGCATTAAACACTTTCTGTGACAGTCTCACGCATCGGTACACCAACTGACGTAACTTGTGTCTGCAAATTACAACGCATCAATTAATATTCAGGCAGCAGATCTATTCACATCAGTCACTAATGTCATTTACTTGGGAAAATATTTCATCTCCTTTGAGACATCTTTTGACCAAAAGAATCTTAACTCTTTCATCATTAAGGTTGCATTACTGCACACAAGCTTTGGTTTGACTGTGTAAACGATAATTATACATCATGAAGAAAAGAATTAAAATCAATGGATCATGTTTTGGATGAGACAAACTACTTAAACCATAACATATAAAAGTAATTTTAAGAAAAAGGAAAAACCATAGACATCTTGGTAATGTTAATAATCTTAGCTAAGCATCTTAGTAATGTTAATTTTTTTATGCAGCACCTTGACAATTCAGCTGAGCAATGCCTTCTCAGCCTGAAAAAAACAAAGCATATACAATATATTTGACAATTCACCAGGCATAGTTCTGCCATGTTCTGCCCTATAACTTGTCTGGCGCAAGGCAGAATGAGTTCAACAGCACCGAGCTTACACATATATAAAATCACAATGTGCATGCTCTTTTTCACAATTTGCAACAGGACATACAAAAATGTGACCTAAAGGACTCTTAAGGAGAGTTCGAATTAGTAATATTTTAGAAAGTCCACGGGTGATTCTACAGCAACAGGACATACAAAAATATGACCGTATAAGAGGAGTTTGAATTAGCAATATTTTAGAAATCCCATGGGTGATTCCAGAAAATCCTGGAAAACGTGAGCAGCAGGGGTCCAGGGACTGTCTAGTCACCTTGTCCCCATGGCCTGCAGAGAAGCACCCACGTAATTCCACTCTATGACATAGATTCAGACACATGGCCTGCAGAGAAGCACCCATGTAAGTCCACTCTATGACATAGATTCAGACACATGGCCTGCAGAGAAGCACCCATGTAAGTCCACTCTGTGACATAGAATTCAGACACATGGCCTGCAGAGAAGCACCCATGTAAGTCCACTCTATGACATAATTCAGACATGGCCTGCAGAGAAGCACCCATGTAAGTCCACTCTATGACATAGATTCAGACACATGGCCTGCAGAGAAGCACCCATGTAAGTCCACTCTATGACATAGATTCAGACACATGGCCTGCAGAGAAGCACCCATGTAAGTCCACTCTATAACATAGGAAAGACTAGGCAGAAACCAACACACAAATCATGTAGCTGCCACAACTGACCCCAGTCCATTCCTGCTGGGCATCAGGCCATCGGCGATGGCCACAGTGTACATGCGGGCGTGGTCAGCCAGCACTCTGTAGGCAGTGTCCACCCCTCCACTGTCCGCCTGACCCACCCTGCCCCGGTAAGGCTCAGCACCTGACGCCTGCACAGTCGCCATTAAAAAAAAGGTTGTCAGTTTAATGTAAGTGAGCAAGAGAAAACTGAATTAAAATCCCCGTTTGGTTTTGAGAAATGGCAAAAAGTGTCTGTGCGTTTGGGAGTGTTAATCGTCAGATGAAAGCCAGGAGACATAAGCTAGAACACCAAGGCTACATCAAAATGTTGTTATGTTTTGCATAGTTATGCAGGGAGTCTTTAGCCATGGCAAGCTCCTAGCATAACATCATCAGTCCAAAATCCTCCGAAGTCCACATGGCGGGGTAATCAAAAACAGTCACACATATGTTCTCATCCCTAGCTTGAGCATTTGTACCATAGTGTTCAAGTGCTTCAGCTGTTGGGATGATCTCTGGAGTCTTTAAGCCAGGGAACGACAACAACAACTATCAGCATACTTATTCTTTTGGTATTTGATATTCTAGTCACAGACACTTATCTCTATAAAAATCGGGTTGCTCCCACCTGGAAAGGGCGTTGCAGCAAGTGCAGCGCCACCCAGTTTGCTTGTTTTCTTTTTTTTTTGAGGGGGCGGAGGTGTCAGGGTGAGGAGGGGGGTACTTTGGAAAGCTAGCTCAATTTGGTCATACCAGGTAGCAGGATTTCTCCCTACTCTTGTCAACTTTTCACTGATGCAGGATTTGTGTGTGTGTAAAGTGCACACTTAAACTGATGGCAGCTCCATCAAAGAACTCAGAACCAGATTAAGTCTTGCTGCCGCTGCCATGGCAAAACTGAACAAGATCTGGAAGAGCACCACCATCAGATTCCCAACAAAGATCAAACTGTACAAATCCCTTGTGGCCTCCATCCTCCTGTACGTTTGCGAGAGCTGGACTCTGACGGCAGATTGCGAACGCAAACTAGAAGCGTTTGAGCATAAGTGCTTCTGGAGACTTCTTCGCATCTCGCACACAGAGCACAAGACAAATGAGTATGTTAGGCAAAAAGTGAACACCCTCGCAGGCAGACAAGAGCCACTCCTAGCAGTTGTTAAGCGCCGCAAACTTGCCTGGTACGGTCATGTGACACGCCACAACACTCTGGCCAAAACGGTTCTCCACGGCACCATCCAAGGAAAACGCCGGCAAGGCAGACAAAGAAAGTCCTGGCTGGACAACATCAAAAGCTGGACCAACCGCAACGCCAACACCCTCATACGCCTGGCAGAGGATGGTGACCAGTGGTGGAGGCTGACCACCCAATCCAGCATGGCACCCCGACGACCAAGTCGATCAAGGGTGGAGTGAGTGAGTGAGAAAGTGCACAGGTCAGACTAGCTTTAAGTCCCCATCCAAAGGACCTGACATTCAGTTTGATTTTCCCATCGAACTAGAAAGAAAGGGCAAGGCCAGGATACGATTCCCCAGGTTATTCACACGTTGAAATTGGCAGGCGAACGTCTTAACCAATCTGCCACCTTCCTTCCTATTCCTTTTGTGATAGAGTATCTCCTGGTTTATAAGCATGTCTGCATGTGTGTGTATCTGTTGGGCGAGTAGATATATATCCATATCTCAGATTTGACATTTCAAGCACAGAGATGCTTACCCTAATTTTCAAATTTCAAAAACAAAGCTTTTTTTAAAATTTGGAATTTACCACCATTTTCCAGAGCATGGCAAGAAAATATAGCTTACTAGTTACTATCGGTGACATGGTTCCTCTTGGTATGCCAATTCACTAGACCAAAGTTCACAAAATGTAAGTTACTAACTTACTAAGTAAGAAAGTCGATCTTTTACATATTTCCCTAGCATGATGAACATCCCTTTTGCATGTTTGGGTCATCTGGTAGTTACTTTCTTCTTTGGGGCAGAAATTCTTTTGTGTTAAACAGTCAAAATTGTCTCTCAGTTCATGCTGAGCCGCCATATTTTCAAGCATACTACACAAACAGGAAGTGATGTCGGGCACTCAAAACGTTCAAAATTGTTGCAATCAACAATTTCAGCAGTTTTAAATTTCTCTAATCGGTGATTACCAATAACCGGAACAGGCGGATGAGAATAGTCTTTTTCGGAACAACGCAGCCAATTTTCTAATTTTTCAAACCAAATGAGGACACTCCATGATGGCAAGCATCTCTGTAAGCAATCCACTTTTTTCCCTTTCACTGCAAAATGTGTGTGTGTGAGTGTGTGTATGTGTGGCATGAGTGTGAGTGAGTGAGTGAGTGAGCGAGCGTGTGTGTGTGTGTGTGTGTGCGTGTGTGTGTGTGTGTGTGTGTGTGTGAGTGAGTGAGTGAGCGAGCGTGTGTGTGTGTGTGTGTGTGTGTGCATGTGTATGTGTGAGTGTGTGTGTGAGCGAGAGTGTGTGTGTGTGAGTGAGTGAAAGTGTGTGTGTGCATGTGTGAGTGTGTGTGTGCTTGCGTGAGCGAGTGTGTGTGTGTGTGAAAGTGTGTTTGAGTGAGAGAGTGTGTGTGTTTGTGTGTGTGAGTGAGTGAAAGTGTGCATGTGTGAGTGAGTGTGTGTTTGTGTGAGTGAGTATGTGTGCGTGTGAGTGAGTATGTGTGTGTGTGTGTGTGCGTGTCTGTGTGCTAGTTTGTGCGTGTGCTGTTGCTCATTTATGCCGTTCTTGATTACTATTTTTATTGTCTGCTTGTTAGTGAAACTGTAAAGTGGTCTGGGCTCCCTTGAGGCAAAGCGCTACACAAATGTACTATTATTACTTACCTTCTGTATGGCAGCAAAGAGGGGCAGGAAGAGGTCGCTGTTATAGTTGGAGCGAGTTCCGTTCAGCAAGGCCACCAGTCGTTCCAAACCCATCCCAGTGTCCACGTGGCATGACGGCAACTGTGACAGGGACCCGTCTTCATGCCTGAAAGAAAAGAAACAAAGACGTACAGGCTGTTCTCGAAAGTTCAGGATTAATGGATGGTTTCTACAACCTGTCAACTTTGTTTGCTGTCTTCACTTCATGACTAAGTGCTTAAGGCACGAAACGTTGGAGTTTTCCCTTTCACAGGTACCTTGTTTTCTTTACCCACCATTCTTACCTTGATCTCCAAAAGGTACTGCAGTCAATTTTCATCTTTTTGTTGCCTTCCTTTTTTCTTCTTTGATAAAGTAATATTAAAACAATTGTTAGGGAATTTTATCATCACAGCGTGAATTCTTTAACTCTTTTTATATTTCCCCTCTTGGTACCCATCACCAGCTAAGGCTTAAAGTTAAAGCCGCACCAGGAGCATAAAAGGAGGGAAGGTGCGAGGCGCGCTCGGCATCTGAATCGCTGCTTGCCACGGAAGCTGTTTACTCTTATTCTTTCCCGATCGTGCGAGGCAGCACGTCTCGCACGCCGCTTCACATGAGTCGGACTAGCGTGACCTGATTCTTGGGATCAGTTGATAGGCCTTTAAACAATTACCTCACCGTAACCCATTTCACTGCCAGAAAAAAACATGAGAAATTATCGATTTTTTTAGTAAAAAAATTTAACTCCTTCGCTGCCGACGTATACAGACCTGCCAACCCCCTAACAGACCAAAGAGGAATATTTGTAGCAGGAAAGAGGAATTTTTGGGAGCTAAGAGGAATCTTACCTGTGACGCGGCATCTTACCTTTCGCGCGTAAACATAATTTGAAGCAAGCAATTTTCATCCTTGTGAACTTGTCTTGTTTAAAACTAGTCTTGTCTGGAAGTGTCACAACTATTCCTAACACAATAAAAGCTTTTGGTTTGTTCCTCTGCCCTTTTTATTTGGACAGACCAAGACGGTTGGTGCCATAGATGACTTAAATAATAAGACTTGGAAGGAAGAAAATGAATCAATTTAAGTTCCTCTTGGTTCTCTTTTTCTTCCATTGGCTTGAAAAAGTCGGTAACGGTGGAAGACGAAGTCTGGGAGTTTGCAGTTTCGATCAGACGATGAGAAGTAATGTAACATTTGATGTCTTGACACCCTCCATAGGAGACTTGATGATGCACACTTTCTTGATCTCTGAATGCACAGATACTTTTCTATTTAATCTTGGCAGAAATATCGGTCTATTCTCTTTATTTTCTCCCCCAGAGTCTCACACACATCGATGTGTCAATCGTCATCTTGACGGAAGTGCGCAAACAAACTGGAAAGTCGGTTATACGCACAGCAGCTGTGCTGCTTTGTATATAAGACGATGAATTTGTGTGTTAAAAAAACCTTTTTTTAAAGTTTTGAAAGCGGAATTTTATGGACTTGAGCTGAAGGGCGGAAGAAATGTAGACTGAGCGGAAGAAAAAAAAGAAGGAAAGGTTGGCAGATCTGCGTATAATTACGTCCTCTATAGCGCTTCAGTACTTGCCACCAACGTATATATACATCGCCAGCGATATTGCCTCATTCTAAAACCGCGCTGCAAACCGGCGGCGTATGAGCAAGTAGTAGGCGGCAGCGAAGGGGTTAAAAGAGACCTCAGTTAGACTCAACCTGAGAAAATGGTCTAGAGGTATATCTTTCCTGACTTGTCCAAACCAAAAGCCATCATTCCAGGGCTATGACATCATCAGTTATGACATCATCAATAACATCATACATCCTGTAGTAGACAGGGTACCGGGCAGGGAAGATGTTAATGAATGGAGACCAATCATCATGAAGTTGCGCTAATGTAGTCCTTTGTGTTTGCAAAGGCTCAAAGCAAACGTGAACAGGATCAACTAGAATTTTTTTCCTCAATTTGTTTTCAATTTCTGATCTACCACATTGACTCCTGTGTCTTATCGTGGCATCAAAGAAGGGGGTAGGTTTATTAACACAAATCCAGCCACAGCCACTGACGTAGGTTTCAATTGAGAAAGTATACCATTTGACAAACTTACCACTTTGAAATATCAACTGAAATCGGGTTTCAATAGCAAAATGTTTGTAGAGAGGATGATACAATATTATGCGATTATGGTCATTTAACATTTTTCGAAAGACATGAGCATGTTTCTGTTTTTGTTTATCTAAAACTAGCACAGTCCTACAACTAGAAGAACTGTATTTGTTTTTTCCCAAACACTTATCCGTTCAGAAGATGATTAATTTATTCTCCTGCCTTTTGTTTTAAAAAAATCTTCCAAATAATTTTCTCCTTTGAGCTCCTCCAAAATATTATTTTTAATGAATATTTAACATTCTCTGGCATGGAACAGGCACATATGGGACATTAATAACTATAAAGATAGTGGGATGATCCTGGAGGTACTGCAATACTAGGAAATCCCGAACTATTTTTTTTAGTAATCAAGATAGTTAACCTCATCACTAAAAGGTCTAAATCCTCTGAAGCCAGAGTGTGGCTGCCCACGTGGCGGGGTAATCAAAAACGGTCACACACGTAATGTTCTCATCCCTAGCTGGTGCATTTGTACCATAGTGTTCAAGTGCTTCGGCTGTTGGGATGATCCCTGAAGTCTTTAAGCCAGGGTAAGACAACAACAAAAAGGTATAACAAAATTTGTATCCCAAAATCGGAATGTGTCGTTTCTATGTAACGGGGAGACCAGTGAAAACTGAAAACAGGACACATACGTACCTTACCCATTATGGCCTTATGGCCTGGGAACACAAGAAAAAAAGAAAAAGATTCATTTCATACACTCAGTGCACAAGCCACGGACCTCTGGTGCTGCATGAAGACCAGGTTCCATATCTCGACCACCTCAGGGTTGTCAGCGTTGACCAGGCCAGGGACCTGCCGACCCCCCACATGGTCAAAGTGGATCTCCGTGCAGGGTCCGCAGGGCCCTGTGTCCCCCATGTCCCAAAAGTTGTCCTTCATGCCAAACGGCAGGATTCGATCTGATGGGATCCTGAAACCATTACAGGTGGACTTCATCATTATCATCATCTTTTCCATCATAATCATCAATCTCATAACTTTTGTCTGTTGGGATCTTGAAACCACCATTACAGGTTGTCTGCATCATTATTATCACCATCAACATCATCATTCTCATCATCCTTTCCATCATTATCATCAATCTCATAACTTTACATAGAGTTGCTGAGGAATCCCTGGTAACTCCCAGACTATGATTTGATGTTGTCTTCCCATGTCATTTTCTGCCTCCCTTTTCTTCACATTCCTGTGGCACTGGCACTGTGCCTTGTAAGACCATTTTTGTAAAATTGTTAAATCTTAATGAAGAAGATTTGTAACCTTTTTGTTTCATCTTGAAACTTTAAGCAGCATACGTACACTGAAAACTAGTCAACTGACAGAGACACGAGCATTGCCTACAAACATTGGTCCTTCAGATGAGCACTTAAACCGAGGTCCCATGTGCGAACGCACACACAAGATCTTGCGCACATGTTAAAGCCCATTCCACTATTCGGTATGAGTAGGCTGTGTTGTGTCGGTGGGATGGATGACACAAACTCACATAGCATGCAAAAAATGGGTGGCGCTGCACTAGAGTGACACGCTCTCCTGGTGGGAGCAACCCAAAGTTCACAGACGAGTTTCTGCGACAATAAAATACCAAAAACATTCCCAAAGAAATTATGTCCACAGGCACTGATCACCACAGAATTGAAATGCAGTCTGAACAATATCATTTGTATACATTTTAAACACTTCTTGCTTTGCTTACCCCAGGGATCTCCAGATGTCTCTGCAGTGAGTGTCAGGCCGGAGGTTGAGGCGCTGGTCACCGGCAAAGTAAGTGAAGTAGAGCCTGTCCACTGGGATCATGTAGACTGAGGTCAGCATCTCCAGGGCCATACGGCACGCCTCCTCCTGACACCAGTCACAAACACTGCGGATCAGTGTCATATACTGTGGCAAGGTTAAACACTATGGTGACTATGGACAAACACTGTTAGTGTTTGTCCATAATCACAATACGTTACACTATCCATAAATGTAAAGCATGATAGATCTAATCCAGGTTAACTTTAAAGACCCAGTAGGTTACGTGTCAAAATCACGGTTTTCACGTGTTTTCCCTCTTATAGCTGGTAAAGGGACTTAATCCAGCCGGCTCTGTGGGTCTTTAAAACCTATCTTACCTTTACTGTGTATCTGGATATAATAAAGGGTATGTACATATCTTCACTCACAGAAATGAATAGTAGGTTTTGAAAACCCAAGAAAAGTAAAAGTTTTATAGCTAAAACCAGGAAGTGTCAAATAAAAAAATATAAAAAAAGCTTCTCTACATTATCCAATACACTTTTCATATATGAAACACTTTCCAAACATAGACCAATAAAAATTAATTTAACTAGGAAAATTAAAGACAATTAAATTATAAAATCAAATTAAATTATAAGCCCCCCCCTATAAGACTTCCTCCAACTTAAAACCTACTTATCTGAGACATTGCCCTTCTTTGTAAGTATTAAAATGACCTCCCTCCCACTTACGACCTTATTTTGGATGATTTTCCAAGGTCAAGGGAGGTTCCGCTGTAACTTATTATTATTACCTTGAAATAGTCGCCAAAGGACCAGTTTCCCAGCATTTCAAAGAATGTGTGGTGGGTGAGGTCGTGACCCACTTCTTCAAGGTCGTTGTGTTTTCCGCCCACTCTGATGCACTTCTGGCTGTTGGCGACCCGTTTGTAGCCCGCCATCTCCGACTCTGGGTCATTGGTGCCCAGAAAGAGAGGCTTGAACTGAAACAAACAGGCGTATTAACTCGGAAATAAATGCAAAATAAAAAGGATAAATACCAAGTTGTAAAATGTAACACTTTACAACTGTAAAAAGAATAAACAAACAACAAAAAGTGTGAAAGGTACCATATATCCCGGAGTATAAGGCGCAACCCCCAAATTTTATACAAAATTTTGATTTTGTTACAGACAAACCTCTATTTTAAGACTTCCAAAATGTCCGGAAAAATCGGTCGTAAATTGGAGGGGTCGTATGACGGAGGTTTTCACTGGCAGCCGTAGAAAGAAAAAGTTCAGCACAGTTCATACTCTCTTCTTCATGCACACATACAATGACATATTAAAACTGGATTTGGGTCTTTCCAACTCCATAGGATTGTGCAATCGATGTATTACAGTTTCACTTCGCCGACTTCTGTTAATCACCTCCACTCTCGTCCAAAGTCAGTGGTTTTCTTTTTCAAAGTCAGTGGTTTTCGTGCTTTTCCTACGCTCTCCGCCATCTTTTCTACAACAAGGGAAGCGACTTCGCTTTCAGGCCCTTGACCGTGGTTGTTTCCCTTTGCTCGAAGTCTATGCAGACAACAGCAACGGTCGTAAAAACCAACAAAATGGCGGTCGTAAGTCGCGTTTTAGAGGAAGTCGTTTAAGAGAGGTCGTTTACATAGTAAAATGCATCTGTGCCAACAAATCCGGTCTCAAATGAGAGGTGGTCGCTTAACAGAGGGTCGTAAAATAGGGGTTTGTCTGTATTATAGTTTCTTACTATGTGAAGTTTCTTGCCTCTACTCCAAAGAAATAAACACATTAATGGGCTTTCCAAAACAAAAACTAAAATGGTCACGTCAAAGTTGAAACATAATGAAAATCTAATGAAAGAAAGCCCTTTTAATGTTATCCACATTGGCATACACATTACATTTGTTTAACACATAACAACAACCAGCAAATAAACATTGAACCTTCTCTTTCATAACTGCCTGTCTTCTTCTTTGTGTGGACATAATTTATTTGGCTGCCAGTGTCCTTGTAAAAACAACAACTGTGATACAGTAGAACCTCCTTATTAAGACCTCCCCTAACAAGATGTGACCAAACAAATTTTTACTGATTTTTCCCCCTTCATATCCGGACTATTGAGTGTCCACCTCCCTATTAACTCTTCTTGTACCTTGGGCGAATACATTCACCCACAACATCACTCTACGCTCCCACCAAATGCAAAAACATTCACTGCCGAGTACCCTGCCATGTGTTTGTCTATTTGTAGAGCTTGTCAGTGATTTTTCTGTTACTTAAAGCAACACATCTGCACTCGAGAAAAAAAAACTACTCCCCTCTTGTCGATTGAGATGTACAGTGGAACCTCCCTTATAAGACCTCCAAAATTCATCCAAAATGAGGTCTTATAAGGGAGGGGTCTTATAAGGGAGGTCTTATAAGGGAGGGGTCTTAAAAGGGAGGTAATTTTAATACTTACAAAGAAGGGCAATGTCTCAGAGAAGTAGGTCTTATGTGGGAGGGAGTCTTATAATGGGAGGTCTTATAAGGGAGGTTCCACTGTACCAGACATTGAGACAACCAAGAACCTAAAATAATACATGGCACTAGAACCAGAAGAGTTCAGACCCCTCCGTAGTAAGACCTTTTTTGCTGATTTTTCACAGTGGAACCTCCCTATTAAGACATTGAAAAATCAGCCCCCCTCCCCCCCACCAAGGTCTAATTAGGGAGGTTCCATGGTACTATCAATCCGACACACATCCTATTACATTTGATTAATCTTACCTGGTTCATGCCAGCATTGGTGAAGTAGGTGCCCTGTATTTTGTTGGGTATGACGGAGGAGGAAGGCACAAAGAGGTGACCCTGCTCCTGGAAGTAACGCAGAAAAGCTGATCGCGTTTCAGAGCTGGACCAGCTTCCAAGTGCTGAGGCCCGGCAGGTGCTCTGTGTCCGCGTAATAAAGTTGGCCTGAAGACGCAGGCGAAACTTTATGCACCGCAGTAACATCCTGCAACAACACATTTCATACAATCTACATGTGTATTATTATTAGTAATTAAATATTTTGATGTATACAGTCAAACCTCCCTTTTTAAGACATCGAAAAACATCCAAAATAAGGTCTTAAAGACATCCAAAATAAGGTCTTAAATGGGAAGGGAGTTGTGATAACTTCTTTAAGGGAGGTAATTTTAATATTTAATATTTTAATATTTTGATAGAGGGCCAAGCCCCTCGAAAATATTTCGCTCTATTTGAGAATGTCTCAGAGAAGTAAGTCTTAAGTGGGAGGGAGTCTTATAAAGGGAGGGGGGTATCTTATAAGGAAGGTTCCACAGTATGATGTGCATCATCAGCACAACAAAAACAAAAACATACCTTTTAAAATGTTTTGTAAATTATTTTTAATATCAACATTTACTGTAAAAAATCATAAAACAATGTGACTCACTTGAGCACACACACCCACACCCCCCTCCTCCTCAGTGTGTGTGTGTGGCGGGGGGGTAAGAGGTAGGGTAGGTAGGTAGGGACCAAACAAGCCGTGAAGCTTTTTAGTTAATTCCCACCAGCGTATCCGAAATTCCAGGAGCCTTTTTTTGCCCAACTTTTGTACTTCAATGGTCAAGGAATAGGGTTAGAATCAGTTTAGGATTATTTTCATGCCACGGAAAGGTTGAAAAAATTAAAATATCAACCAAGAAAAAATGAACGTAAACCCTCTAAATTCAGTGTCGCCGATCAGTATTGCTGTAAACCATGGGGAATTCCTGTAAAAATGGTGACCGTTCAATCCAAGTTCGCATCCCTCTATTCGGTATGAGTAGACTGCGTGTGCCGGTGGGACGGATGACAGGAATTCAAATAGCACGCATCCTGTGCGCTATTAATGGTCTGAATGAAGACCGGTGAGTGCGGGGCAGGATAAATATCCCCAACTGGAAGAAGAAAAAGAAAAGTTGGACGAAAAAGGCTCCTTGAATTTCGGATACACTGGTGGGAATTAACCAGCTTTTTAAACAGTCCCATCTTTTACATATTTTTCTGGTAATTTTTTCTTTCAGTCAAGGTTAATCAACTTAGTGTGGCATAAAATTTCCTAATAAAGCATTTATTTATCATAGCTTCTAAAAACTTCTAATAATTTTGGTAATACATCCAGATGATTTTCAAACATGTCTTAGTGTGTGTGTGTGTGTGTGTGTGTGTGTGTGTGTGTGCTCTTCTTCTTCTTCTTTTTTTACCAATAATGTCCACCTGCCGTAACCGGCAATTATTAACATGTACTGGGGTTCAAAGAATTATGCAGCGCGGGAAGAACGAAAACAAGGCTAGATTTTGAGTAGATAGATAAGAGGGCATGCATGGTCGGGCACCCCTGGCTAGTCCGAGAACACCCGGCCCCACGAAAAAAAAGAAAAGAAAAAAAAGTTTTTTAAGCATGAAGCTTCAGCACATTCGAGGTGAAGGAGCTGAGCGTGGGGGACTGGACGGTTTCTGTTGAAAAGGAGTTCCAGTCACTAGTCAGTGAGTTATTGCGGTAGTCCGTTCTGGATGGAATCCTTTGGAAGGAACTACATATTGTGGTTTTGTCTTCTGCTACCGGGGGGTAGAGGTTTGAGGGCATTGCTCTTCACACAGGGCAAGGCCAGGGTTGAGTTTCTCTAGACAATGGTCGCCGTGCGCATAACCGTTACGCCAAAAGGGGTCTAAGAAACACTTTAGAAAACGTTTGCGGAAGAATATTACAAGCTCTTGTCTGATTGGTAAAAAAAAAGTATGATTTTAACTAAACTTTAATGGACCAATCAACAACAAGAAATGTATTCACCCCCTACTAGTTCTGGATAGTTCGCCGCTTGCTCGGTGTTTCGCAAGAACAAAACGTCACGCGAACTATCGGCAAACGAAGGATGCTTCTTAGACCGTTATTGCCGATTTGAGCGAGAGCCTTTGTGAAACGACCCCTAGTCCATTTGTGATTTTGTATATTGTGGCGGCGCTCAGCCAGTGCTAATGCTTAGCGGATTAGATTAAATAGCAACAGCCACATTGGGTTGTATTTTTTTGTAAATTACAGCTTTTATTTTCAGGGAAAAAACCATCAATAACAACTACAACTAGTCTTCTTATTCTTCTTCGCCTTAGGCAGCAAACTTAATCATGCTGAAGATTCTGCTGCATTTAAGGGGGTACTTCGAAAAAGAAATATAAGTTCAGCAAAGATAGGGTGGAAAGTGAACTGATGAGATATTATGGGGAAAAGATGAGAGCTCAAGTCTGGAAGTTCCTCAAAGGACACCCGCCTGCTGCACCTGCTGCGGCTGGTGGCCCCACTCAGGGGTCATCAGTCTAACAGCCAAGCAAAAGCCCCACCTCCCCTCCCCACTTTCGTATGCAAAAAAGTAGCATCGTGTAAATATTTCGCTCGCTACTATGTATGAGTTAGCATTTGCAGCATTAAAGATGAACGCAATTTCACTTTTTCCGTATTTAAAACACTCTTCCGTACTCAAATCGTTCATATTTCATGACATTACGGAAAAAAGTGAAATTAAAAAACATTTGCTCAATGTCGCGAAGTATTTACACGATGCTACTTTTTTGCATACGACACCCCCTCCCCTGCAGATTCACAGCAAACTAGTAGGAACGACGGAATTAGGTCAAACTGCAGCGATTTTTCCTGTCAAAATCCTGAACCCCGATTTTGGCCATGTGCCAAACGGTCACTTCCTTTGCTTGTTTTTATTGATGGTTATTCTTGGCGCTGACCACCCGAGTTTTTTTCTTTCGGGAAGCAGACACCTACCCGTTCATTCGGGAACGATCTTTTTTCACGCGAAGATGCCGATCGCGAGAGACAAGCAATCCAATATTTGGGTCCAGTTCATTTGTTTACCATTTCTGAACGGTAACTACTTGCTGTTTTTAAACAAATACTTAGTTACATTTAATTATTTGTCTACAAGTTCACCAAATTTGGTGCATCTAGAATGAATCTCAATGCTGCTCAAGGTCTCCACAAGTTGGGAGGTGTTACGTCGAAGCCTGTCCGACATGTTTTCTGCCATGTTCATGTTCATGTTGCGATCTTGTGAGTCGCACAAAAAGCTTAGACCTAATCTGTCTGTTTGGGGTTGATGTTGCCCCTTTGAATAAGCTTTATTTTGGTACCAATGTTTTGTTTATTGGTAAAAAAATAAATAAGTTATGGCTGATTCATCCAAACCTTGATACGGTAACCTTGATCAACTTTTTCTTATATAAGTTATATAGCTCATGTAAAAAAAGCTATCATTTTAAAACGTCATAACTTTCTCAATTTTCGACCGATTTTGATAATTTGGGTATCATTTTAAAGGTCTTGTCGGGCTCTTTCCAATGACATAAATGTCATTAGGATTTGACAAAAAGTTTAAAATTAAAAAAAAATTATAACCATTCTACCAGTGAAACTAGGCTTTTGTCTGTCCTCTCTTCTCTTTCTTTAATCTTTGGTCTCCTGACCCTTTCTTCCGGCATGTGTGGATGAACCTCCCCGGTTCCGTGGCATAATAATCAGTGTGTTGATTGTGGCCACGTACTGCGAAGAAGAAGAAACTTACGTAGTTGTCCTTCAGAAGTTGCATGTGAAGATTTTAGGGCGCAGACATTTTGGCCGGAAATAAAATAAAGAGGGGGGTCTCCTTTAATCAAGAAAAATAAATTATTTTAGTTGTTAAAAGAAACACAAATAAAAAAACAATAGTCTTTTTTCTTGATTCAAATAAAAAGTTCTGATAAGGTTTGTAAAATCAAGAAGTTTATCTTTCCAAAATAAATAATTTTAACAAGAAATGTTCCACTTCACGCAGACATTTTGCACTCTTCCGTGCGACTAGCATTGCTTGTGTAGCAGACGACAAATCCCTCAAATCGCGTATAATCTCGCACCTGGAAATACAACATGGTACCCAGTTGACAGAAAGACAAGGACTTTGAACCCTTGTTTCCGCAACATTGCACTTGAGCTCTGATATCCCATGTTAAAGAAGAAGTTGCAAGTGCATCTTCTATGAGACTGTACGGTCTGATGAGTTTGGAGCGGGCGAGCCGCCGCCTCCGCCACTTGCAAGCGATCGTTGGGCGACCCGGGGTTCGTGTGTCGTCTGCTGAGGTGCAAGTGCGGTGGACTTCATCGGAATCAGGTAGGCCTACAGTTATGCAATGTGAAGTTGTACACTTACAGAAAGTTAGCATCGTTGACTGTATAATCCGGTGATTCATTTAGAAATCATCTATTCGTCCTGTACTGCTTACCTTCTTTACTGCGGCGCTTTTTGATGGGGAGAAAAAGGTTTTAATTGTGATAACTGATTCAGTGATTGGTCAGATTTGCCATTTGGAGAAATATTGCATCATGTTTGTCTATTAGTATTATAACACTATTTTAGATATATCAGCAGGAGCCCAAATGCTGCATGCCCCAGACGCCCCACCCTCTCACACAGGGTGTGCCTAAAATACGAAAACGGGCGAAAAAAGAAGCGAAAGTGCATTTTTGATCGTAAACAAGAACAAATGTTTTTTAATTTGTCTAAACCCTACCAAATTTTGCATAGATTTTATCTTTAATCGACTGTTGATCCATATTTAGATGTAATTTCCGATCTGCATTTTTTTTATAAACCCGCTTCCGCTAGCCATTACTTCCTCCGACTGAACTTTTTTCCACTTCTCACAAGTGTACCATACTATTAAATCTTAATGAAACTTGGCAGAAAGGTTCCTTAGATGCTGCCCATGGTGTTGAAATTGACGCAATGACCCAAGATCAGCGTAATCCCTTTGAATCAGATTCAGTCTGTTATGTTTTCGCCCGTTTTCGCTCGTTTTCGTATTTTAGGTACGCCGCTCACACACACACACACACACACACACAGTTATTGCCATGTCAAGTATTGCCGGTTATGGCAAGTGCCTTGAAGTGGACATCATTGGCAGAAGACATGTTTTTGCCCTATTTCAAACTCTAAGAGGACCTCAGGAAGCTGAAAGACTGGGAAAGAGAATGGGACATGGCGTTCTTCTTGATGAATAAATAAAGCCATTCTGATTCTCTTATTTTTGATTAGTTTTAGTTTAATTAAAGAAGAAGCTGCAAGTGCATCTCGTCAGTGAAATTCAAAAACCTCGTATCTCGATTTTTTATTTTTTTTAGTTAGATACATAGTCAGCTCTCTAATTTTTCCCGCCACCTTCACCAAAAGCTTGTATCTCTAACGACTTTCTATCTGGGGTAAATGATGTGAAAATAGAACTTCCAATAGAAGAAAAACTCGTAAGTCCCAAATTCAGATCTAGTTAAGGACAAAAACCTTGATGATGAGTTGATCTTCGTTCTTTTTAAGTCTAAAAAAAATGTTAAAAGTAATTTTAGTAAAATGCAGGACTAAGCTCGCAATGTCTTGAACAACATATTCATCATAGTTAATCAATTGTGGTCAACACGGTTAATTTTTAAAAGTTTTTTTTCGTTTTTCTCAAAGCTACTAAAATTGAGATACGAGAATTTCACCAACGATCTTCTAGTTTTAGTTTAAGGAGACACAAACCACTAAACAATATATGCGTGTGTGTGTGTGCATACGCGAGTGCGTGCGTGTGTGTGAGGAAGGAAGTAAGAGAACGTTGCGTGCAATCATGGTGTTTTTACTTTCCTATGATTCATTATTTGTTTGCCTTTAATGTTCTTGTTATCAATGTAAAGCGCACTGAGCTCATGTGAGAAAGAGCGCTATATAAATTCCCATTATTATTATTAATAAATATTATGTCCAGTCCAATTCATTGAGAAGGTGCATAAAAAGGCAGAGAGGCCTAAAAATAGCCCTACGCCTACCTACCTACCTTCTTCTTCTTCGATCGTCCAGTTTCCTGTTAATTATGAGTGCAGGTGTGTCATGCTGCTGTTATGCACCAAACTAAGAAATAGTTAGGCCCAGCAAGTCCGACTTCTGCTGGAAAAAATCTTTTTGAACGTGTTTCTTAAAAAGCAGGAGAATGGACCGGTAAAGCAGAAAGACAGTAGATGACAGTAAGCAAACGCTGCAAAGGGAAAAGGCAGAGTCAAAGAGTGACAGATTAGAGGAAGTTACAAGCACAGAACTTCCAGAAGGTGGAGGAACTATGCAAAAGAGGTGGTAGGAAATCTTGCCAGGAGAAAATTTGTCAGGGTATTGGGAGGGAAAAAAAGTCAGAGGGAAATTCGCCAGAGGTCAGAGGAATCGCGAGTGAGGAAAAGTCAGGAATCTGGAGTGTCCCTGCCCGTGCGGCATGCATGCCTCCGTCCGTTGACTTGTATTTCATGCTGTTGATTTAAGAACAAACACACAAAGTGCCAATGGGACGCACAGACGCACTAGCCCAACCTGCCCTACCAACATAAGAGCAGCCCTACACCATCCGTCCTGCCCTACCAACATAAGAGCAGCCCTACACCATCCGTCCTATCCTACCAACATAAGAGCAGCCCTACACCATCCATCCTGTCCTACCAACATAAGAGCAGCCCTACACCATCCGTCATGTCCTACCAACACAAGAGCAGCCCTTCACCATCCCCCTGCCCTACCAACACAAGAGCAGCCCTTCACCACCACCCCTGCCCTTAGTACACAAGAGCAGTCCTTTCATCACCCCCCCCCCCCCCCCCCCCCCTACTAAGACAAGAGCAGCCCTTCACCAGTCAGCACCTGTAATACAAGAGCAGCCCTTTACAGCCCAACCTGTCCTACCAACACAAAAGCAGCCCTTCACCACCACACCAGCCCTATTAACACAAGAGCAAACACAAGAGTAGCTCTTCACCAGCCCCTGCCCTGCCAACACAAGAGCAGCCCTTCACCAGCCCCACCTGCCCTACCAACACAAGAGCAGCCCTTCACCAGCCCCACCTGCCCTACCAACACAAAAGCAACCCTTCACCAGCCCCACCTGCCCTACCAACACAAGAGCAGCCCTTCACCAGCCCCACCTGCCCTACCAACACAAGAGCAGCCCTTCACCAGCCCCACCTGCCCTACCAACACAAGAGCAGCCCTTCACCAGCCCCACCTGCCCTACCAACACAAAAGCAACCCTTCACCAACCCCACCTGCCCTACCAACACAAGAGCAGCCCTTCACCAGCCCCACCTGCCCTAACACAAGAGCAGCCCTTCACCAGCCCCACCTGCCATACTAACACAAGAGCAGCCCACACCTGCCCTACCAACACAAGAGCAGCCCTTCAGCCCCACCTGCCCTACCAACACAAGAGCAGCCCTTCACCAGCCCCACCTGCCCTACCAACACAAGAGCAGCCCTTCACCAGCCCCACCTGCCCTACCAACACAAGAGCAGCCCTTCACCAGCCCCACCTGCCCTACTAACACAAGAGCAGCCCTTTAGCCCCACCTGCCCTACTAACACAAGAGCAGCCCTTCAGCCCCACCTGCCCTACCAACACAAGAGCAGCCCACCTGCCCTACTAACACAAGAGCATCCCTTCAGCCCCACCTGGCCTACTAACACAAGAGCAGCCCTTCAGTCCCACCTGCCCTACCAACACAAAAGCAGCCCTTCACCAGCCCCACCTGCCCTACCAACACAAAAGCAGCCCTTCACCAGCCCCACCTAACATTTTGTCCTCTGATGAATCAAATGCTTGTACAGTGGAACCCCCCTATTATTTGATAAAACGAATTTTATAACAATTTCACTCAACTAATGTATAGGCTCACCTCGGAGCTTTGTTTGTAATATTAAGACCTTTCCAATTAAGACTCCCTTTAACTAAGATATAACCCCCAAAAATGTCACTGATATTTTCCCCTTCATATCCGAACTACTGAGTGTTCACCTCTCTATTAAGAGAAGACCTCTTTTTGGGGGCTTATTTTTCAAGGTCTTAATAGGGAGGTTCCACTGTATATCATATATCAAATATCAAGTGCTTTTACATTTCTTGGTGTTGGCTATCTTTCTCAGGTTCAAAGAAAGTGAGCATTGGGGATATATCAGTGCAAGTGAAGGAGCCCAAGTCACCAGAACTGGTCCCTCATAAATACTGTGAGTGTTCATTGTTACAGATGGTTCTTTAAATAAGTCCCCATGATTACAAATGTTGTAAAACTATTATTACCAGTAAGCATCAGACTGAAGATGATGTCTTTTATTCCCTCTTTTTTTTAACTGGCAAGTACTGAAGTAGAGATGAGTGTTTGTGTAGTAAGTTATGATGCTTCAGTTGTCACTGTATGTGTGCATCTCTCTCTCTCTGTCTCTCTCTCTCTCTCTCTCTCTCTCTCTCTCTCTCTCTCTCTCTCTCTCTCTCTCTCTCTCTCTCTCTCTCTCTCTCTCTCTCTCTCTCTCTCTCTCTCTATCTCTCTCCCTCTCTGTTATAAAATACAAGATATTTAAACATCATGATCCTTGCAACATTATTTACCCATGTGAAACATGTCAAAAGCATTTGTTGAGAAGGGAATTGTATCATGGAAAGGTACTGATTGAATAGTGGTACATGTACTTGTTTTCAATTATATGAACAGTTCTAGTTTCATTTGTAATGTTTCCAGTACTGTAATCACTCTAACGATATCAATGCTGTTCGTACTGTTCCTTTTTTTCAGTCGAAAAAGAACTACCCCAGACCATCCTGCGACATTTACGATGGATTATGCAAAAGGTTTGACAGAGCTGTTGATGAGTTTATCCTGGTTATAAATTAACAGTGACCAGAATATGAGAGGGGGGATGGTAATTGATAGCACTGGAGGAGAGGAGGCAAAGAGAATATATATATAATAATAATAATAATAATAATAGTACATTTATATAGCGCTTTACCTCAGATGAGCCCAAAGCGCTTTACAATCAATTATTCATCAACAGACAACAAAAACAACATTCAAGAGTGACACCAACCAGCAACAGCGCATATACAAAGCAACTCTCTCTCTCTCTAACACACACACACGCGCGCGCGCGCACACACACACGCACACGCACACACACATGCACATAAACACACACAATTATTGACGCCAACTCGTTCATAACCCATTCAGTAAGCCACAGCAACCGAGCCTCATGGACTGACCACATACACCAACACACATACACAAACACCCTCACACACAACATACGCACGCAGACAGACACACAGACACGCACACAGACACACACACACATGCGTGCACACACAACCCACAAAACCAAAATACACACAAGCACACATACAAATACCAGTGCCGTATTTTTCTGACTATAAGGCGACACTTTTTCCCCAGACTGAGACCCCTGTGCCTTATAGTTATAATATGACTTCTAAAATAAGTAAGAAAATCCCCCCCGAAAACGGAATGTGGCTGCCCACATGGCACGGTAATAAAAAACGGTCACACACGTAATGTTCTCATCCCTAGCTGGTGCACTTTTACCACAGTGTTCAAGTGCTGTTGGGATGATCCCTGGAGTCTTTTAGCCAGGGTAAGCCAACAAACAACAGTAAGAAAGTGTAATAACAAAATCTGATTTTTGTGTAAACTTTTTGAGGTGTGCCTTATAGTCCGAAAATTACAGTAAATGAAATGGTAATGCATACTAACCAGTTTACCAGAGCAATAGGAATTGTTCGGAAATAATTAAGGGGAGTAATTTCAAGGTGTATTTGAATGATCCCACCAAACCAAGTGGGGACAAACAGGAAGCTACGTTGGCTTAATTAGCCGTTGCCTCAGACAGACAAAACAAACAACACAGTGCGTCTTTCTAAAGTCGTCATTTATATTTACATCACATTTTGCAAAGTTCGATCAGTTTGTGGCCACTTGTAATCACCCCTCATTTCTCTAAAAAAAATGTTTGCAAGTCGCTCACTCGCATCCTGGTTTATCTCTTCGATGCCATGGTTCCTGTGGTTTGTCTCTCTTGGTCGAGGTAAGCAACTCTAATTTTCATGAAGTTCTCTTCCCTATTTTTTTTCTCAGAAAATAATCTATTGTTTGATTTAACAAAATTTGCTAGTTTGAATAATACTTATATGCTCTAGATGGATTCAGAGACTGGCAGGTAAATAGCCAGTGATTTTAAATGCGAATTCTTTTGCAATAAGACAGTGAGTGAGTTAGAAGAATATCACAAAAATATAGTGTAGAATGGCACAGAGGTAACGCGTTCGCCTCATATACAATAAACCCGAGTTCGAACCTGGGTACAGGGGATTTTTCCTCTCACTCTGCACTAGGCCTTACCGTTTATTGTCTGAGTGTGGAGTCTTTCGGATGAGATGATAAACTGAGGTCCTGTGTGCCCATGCACTTAGCACACGTTAAAAACCCAGTAGCAATGAAAAAGTTGTCATTTGGTCAAAATTTACACACACTCACACACACGCCCTTTCCTTTCTCATCAGTCACACAAAAATTGCATGCAAATTATTAAAAAAAAAATGGGTAGCGCACCTCTAACTGTGACGCGCTCTCCAGGTGGGAGCAACCCAAATTTCACAGTGACGCCTCTGTGACTATAAAGTACCAAATACCAAATAAGGATTATTTGAATGCTTATGACAAAACAACAGCTGAGTAGAGTTTTTCTGTGTAATTACATCAATGTGTGAATTATGTCTGCAGGATCTTCTGGGTCAAGATGTCTTCCTGATCGGACCCCCTGGTCCTCTGCGACGACAGATTGCGTTGATGTATTTGGTGAGTAGTGTGTGTTTGTATATCTGTGTGTGTTCACGTTTGTGTGCATGCTTGTTTTTTAATGCTTTTGTGTGATTGTGTATCTTGCAATCCTTTATTGACCTATCCAATCCTGTTCTCCCCTGAAGGTGGAGTGGCTGCCCACGTGGCGGGGTAATCAGAAACGGTCACACACATAATGTTCTCATCCCTAGCTGATGCATTTGTACCATAGTGTTCATGTGCTTTGGCTGTTGGGATGATCCCTGTGCATAAATATTTGTTAGTAGTAGTAGCAGTTGTTATTGATTGTCATCTGCACTTGCTGCTTATGTTATTGGATTTCTGTTTCATGTTTTTATTGTGATTTTTCACCCCAAATATTATGTGTAAAGCGCCCTGGGCCTGTAGTAGTGAGTGCGGCTTAGACAACTAATCCGGGATGGAAAATGCAAATTAGTCTAAACTACCAATCCAAGATAGTCTGACCCGTGCGCTTTACGTACGTAAAAAACCCACGGCAGTTAAAAGTTAAGAGCAGGGAGAAATCCTGCTGCCTAGTATGACCAAATTGATAACTAGGTTTCCTAAGTCTGCCCCCCACCTCCCTCCTCACCCTGTCCCCCCCTCCTCCAAAAAAAAAAGTTTAGGTGCTGCACTTGCCGTGACACACTCTCCGGGGGAGAGCAGCCTGAATTTCACGGAGATAAGTGTCTGTGAACAACAACAACGATCCTCTTCTATGACTAGTGTTAATGATTAGTGATGTTACTGATGGCATCCATCACTTTCTGTTCTGTGGTGCTCATTTTGCTGGAGTTGGGGAAGGGGAAAGTATGCTGTATCTGTGTACGGTATTTTGTCAGATTAGCTTAACAACTCCCATTTTTATTCCATCATACCTCAACCTCCCTGTCAAGACCTTCCCTATTATGACTCCCTCTAAGATGTGGCCACAAAATTCACCAATGTTTTTCATACCCTTCATATCCAGACTACTAAGTGTCTACCTCCTTATTAAGACCCTTCCCTAATAAGACCTTTTTGGGGGCTGATTGTTCCATATTAAAACCTTGAAAAATCATTGGAACCTCCCTATTATGACCTTTTTCTTGCTGATTTTCCCCAATTAACCCTTTCACAGCCAAAGTCGTATTTTAGCACCACAGTGATTTAACACCTATGTCACTAAAAGGCATCAAATTGGGGTCTATTATCCAAAGACCCTATTGTCTTAGTTTTGGGAAGTAAGGACAGACCTTATTTTATATATATCACAGAAATATCCCCAATACTGCAGATGGATTTTGTTCTCTATCCAGGTACATTTAATGGACATTTTGGTTGAAATATGGCTGGCGGTGAAATGGTTAAGACCTTGAAGAATCAGCCCCAAAGGTCATAATAGGGAGGTTCAATGAATCTGTTCTCCTAGCAAGGATGGGTTAATACTATATAATAATAGGCATATGATTGAAAGAAAACATATCCGAGAAGTCAGTAAAGCAGCTGATATTAGTAATAACAATTATTTTGAGAGAAAAAAAATACAGGAAAATTGAAAACCATTTATAACACCATCACTTTTTTGTAATAATCCTACTTCAATAACGTTGCTCATTTGTTCAAATGCTCGCATTTCCCTCTCACAGGAACTGACCAGACGGGAGTCAGAATACGTCTCCTTGTCGCGGGACACCACCGAATCCGACCTCAAACAGCGAAGAGAGATCCTCGGAGGGACAGCCTACTACATCGATCAGTGCGCGGTGCGAGCCGCCCTGGAAGGGAGAGTACTGGTGCTGGAAGGCGTAGAGAAAGCGGAACGCAACGTCCTGCCAGTTCTCAACAATTTGCTGGAGAACCGCGAGATGCAGTTGGAGGATGGAAGGTATTTAGTACTTTATAGTCACAAAGGCGTCTCTGTGAAATTCGGGTTGCGCTCACCTGGATAGTGCATCGCAGCCAGATGCGCGCCACACTTTTTCTTTTTCTTTTTTTTTTGCATATGGTTTTTGTGTGACTGATGAGGAAGGAAAGGGGGGGGGGTACCTGCTTAGCTGTCCGTCACAATTTTTGTCTGTGCACTTTTTTTTCTTCTTTGGGCTTTATATGTTTTCTTGATGCCCTATCTAATGATGATTATTGATTTTCGTTTGTAATTTAGAGAAATAAAAATGCTATTTAAACCAAATTTTGACCAAATGACTACTTTTTCGTTGCCACTGGGTTTAATGTGTGTGTGCTAAGTGCATGGGCACACAGGACCTCAGTTTGTCATCTCATCCGAAAGACTCCATGTTCAGACCATAAGGCCTAATGCAGAGTGAGAGGAAAAATCTCCTGTACCCAGGTTTGAACTCAGGTTTATTGTGCACGAGGCGACCGCGTTAACTCTGTGCCACTCTACACCAGGTTCCTGGTGTCTGCGGACCGCTACGATAAACTTCTCCAGGAGCACACCAAGGAGGAGCTGGACTCCCTGAAGCTGGTCAGGGTGAACGAACGGTTCAGGGTGATAGCGCTCGGGCTGCCCGTGCCGCGCTACCAAGGCAACCCGCTCGACCCCCCGCTGCGGTCGAGGTTCCAGGCGAGGGATGTTCATCCTCTACCTTTCAAGGTGTGTGGTCAAAGGATCTGGACTTAATTGAGTTAAGGAGAAAATGATCTCTTTTTGCCCAAATTATTCTGATTGTCAGTGTATTTGGGTCAAATTGGGCTGGAGGAAGGGGAGAAGAGGAAGGGGAGAGTATGTGTGTGTCCAATTAACTTTCTTTTTTTCTTTTCTTTTTTTCCCCTGCGGTACAAGTATTTTTGATTTCTGATGTATTCTTGATTGTTGATTGTTGATTGCATGCCATGTATATATATTGCAATGTTTATGTATGACACTGTTGATTGTAATTTGTTTTTGTAAGGCGCTTTGAGCTGTATTGATCAGGATATTGCGCCATATAAATATTATTATTATTATTAAATTGATAATATTTTTGTCCCTTAAGAAATACTGAAATATTTATCCCATTCTTTTTATCAGTTATAAAAAAAACCCACCTAACCTACTCACCCTGTTAAGGAAGTTAACACTTGCTGACAGATTTTGAAAGAAAGACCCTACATATTTTATTCAAAAATTGCTTCTTGATCTAATGTTCTTTTTGCTAATAATTCCAAAATTTGAATTGGTATAAGTGGTTGATTTAATTAAACTCATATAACTCATATGTTTTCAGGAATTGTACTCTTCACTTCAGGAACAAACCAAGAGTCTGCCAGGCGACAGGTGAGTCTGTCTGTGTTGTGCAGAAGGCATGTGGTTTGTGTGTGAGTAGCATTCATTGGTGAGCATTTGCATCAAGTGTTTTTCCTAATGGATAGATTTAATGGAATCCTTCTAAAAAAAAGAAGAAAAACTCTTATAATAAACTATTATCACTTTGCCACATACTTTGGTACAAAGTTAAAATAATAGCATAAATAAGCATCCATTGAATAAAAACAACAAAACCATAGGAATTTTTTTTTTAAACGAAGAAGGGCTGTTATCATTTGTATCATATATTATTGTAGCAAGGATGTTAAAGAAGTACTATATTTTACGGACTATAAGGTGATACTTTTTCCCCAGGCTGAGTCCCCTGCGCCTTACAATATGACCAACACTAATAAGAAAATATAAAAACAAAATCTGAATTTTGTGTAAAACTTGGGGTGTGCTTTATAGTCCGGAAAATACGGCAATGTTTTGGAACAGATACTGAGAATACCTAGAACACCTATACAGTGGATCCTCCCTTATAAGACCTTCAAAAATCATCCAAAATGAGGTCTTATAAGGAAGGGGTCTAATAGGGAGGTAATTTTAATACTTACAAAGAAGGGCAATGTCTCAGAGAAGTAGGTCTTATGTTGGAGGGAGTCTTATAATGGGAGGTCGTATAAGGGGGGTTCCACTGTATAGTGATACGAAAGGGGGGATAGTGTCAGAAAGATTTGTTTGCTGAGCATTCCTGTGTTTCATATATATGTGTTTCACTCAAGGTGTCTTAAATCGAGAGGCCTACTTTAATCGTTTTTGTCTGCCCCCCCCCCCCCCCTCCCCCCCCTCCTCCCCCTCCTCCCCCCCCCCCCTGCGTGGTGCACTGAGCCTGCCTCCATTTGGCTGTGTTCACATCTGACGTCAGTGTGAGGATAGGAACAGCTAATGAGGGAAACTGGGCCGAGGAGGAAGGGGGATGGGTTTGGGTTGGCGTCCTTGCAGGATATGAACACTGAACTAAGCTCAGTGCTTAGACTGTATTGTCCTCCCCCACTGTGCACATAGATGGACTATGTGATTATTTGTGCCTTTTTTTTTTTAACCCCATGCCCATAAAATATACAGTGGAACCTCCCTATTAAGCCCTTCCCTAGAAAGACCCCCCTCTAACATGTGAGCCAAAAACTGTCACTGATTTTTTCCCTTCCATATCCAGACTACTGAGTGTCCACCTCCCTAGTAAGACCTTTTTTGGCTGACTTTTCAAGATGTAATCTTATAAGGGAGGTTCCACTGTACTACAGTGTACTGCTCTACAGTGTACTGTACTACAGTGGGACCTCCCTTATAAGATCTTCAAAAATCATCCTAAGTTTGGTCTTAAATGGGATCCGGGAGGGAGTTGTATAAGGGAGGTAATTTTAATACTTACAAAGAAGGGCAATGTCTCAGAGAAGTAGATCTTGAGTGCGAGGGAGTCTTATAAGGGGAGGTCTTATAAGGAAGGTTCCACTAACGGTGACTTTTTTAGATACTGCAATCGCTTTAATTTTGAACAGTGGTGTATTCCTTGAAGCTGGTATGTCCTATGTGGGAGGGGAGAGAAGGAGGGAGGAGAGTGAAGACACACTGACCCACCACAATTAAGTCCCTTGGTTTTTTTCTGGGTAGCTGTGACCCAAATACAAATTCCCCCAACTTCAGATTGAGGCTGCTCTTTAAAATGATTTCGTTTTGAATTTGGGGGCATTTGTATGGGAGTCAAACCTTGTCAAAACAAGATTTCTTACCAGCTATAAGAGGGAAAACATGTGAAACCCGTGATTTTGACACATGATCTGGTGGGTCTTTAAAGAACTGCAGATTGGGAAAAGCTGCAGAGACCTTGTTATCATGCTTGGAACCACCACCTGTGTTATGTATCATTGCAGGGTGTCACAAATCCTGTCTTTTGCCACCACCTTACTGCAGTCAGAATCCTCAGCTCTTGGTCTGCCTGACTTTCCCATGGACAATATGACACACATCGTAAAAATCCTGGTAAAAATGACCTGACTTTATTACTTTGATCACATTCGCACAATCCTGGTAAAAATGGCATGATAACATCTCTTCATACATTGTCAACATTCTTGGAAAAATGATAAGATAATATTAGTTCTCAAATGAGCGACTTAGTGGGCTTTTTTGACCACCAGGGGGCATAATGCTCGAGTGGGGCTAATCCTCTCTATATTCTTAGTTGGGGATAAAGAGAGAGAGAGAGAGAGAGAGGGAGGAGTTCCACCCTCTCTCTCTCTCTCACTACGCCCACCTAAGAAAATCGCGTGATAAGCCTATAGTGGATTGACTGCCCCCTGGTGGTCAAATAATCGCCATAAGTCGACCATTGCCAGCATTCTGGGAAAATGACATAATAAGATTGCTTCAAACATTGTCGATAAGACAAGTAAAATGCTGTCTTTTTTTATTTCCAGTTCAAAAACAATAAAGCTTGCGCTAAAATAAAATTTATGCAAATGAATTGACTTTTAAATAATCAACATTATTTAATCTTTGAAGAAGAAATGCTATAAAGTGTACATGCTATATAAATATGATTTTTTAGAATAAAAATTGGCGAAAGAGTAAAGGATTAAAGTTTTAAAGAAAGTGCTGCTGTTCATGTAAATGCTTGAGAATTACTGATACTGCTCCAAAGAAAGTGTAGATAGTGAACATACTCCTTGTAAATGACTGTTTGGACAATAACATTCTGTTTTTGTGTGTGTGTATGTGTGTGAATAGAACATTTCTATGTACTATTTTGTGTCTGTCTAGGATGCAGTTCCCGGTGCGTCGTCACACAGTGTAGTGCAGCGGCTGTATCCTTACACCTTGATGTTGGGCAAAGAGGGGAAAACTGCTGTCACAGACACCCTCAATGTAAGATTGGGTAGATTGATCTATCGCTTATTTGTTGTCTCTTTTGACCTCTCATTTTCTCCATCACCCCCCCCCCCCCTTCTCCTCTCTCACTTTGTCTCTCTCTCTCTCTCTCTCTCTGTGCCTCTCTCTCTCTCTCTCTCTCTCTCTCTCTCTCTCTCTCTCTCTCTCTCTCTCTCTCTCTCTCTCTCTGTGCCTCTCTCTCTCTCCATTTGAAATGTGAACTCTTTCTCTCTCTGTGAAGTCTGAACTTGCTCATTCTGTGAATTTTATGATTATAATTCTGATTTTTTTTATCACTTTCAGCTGGGAGACTGTAGTCAGTTGCAAGAGGGGGGGGGGGGACTAAAAAAAACCATGGCTGATGATTATAAGTGTAACATTTATAGGGATTTTACTTCCCCATGGGGATACCAGGGCTCTTTTGTACAAATAGTTCCCCCACATTCTGGAAGTTCTGTTCTCGTAACATCCTCTAATCTGTCTTTCTCTTTAACTCTGCCTTTTCCCTTTGCTTACTGTCATCTACTATGCATCATTGCCAAGTGTCGCGTGTGGGGCGCAGGTAAACATCTCCCACGTCGTCTGTCTTTAGAGTTTATGTCAGTGCATTTCCGTTGATTTAACCCATTTAGTAAAGTAGGTGATCTTGTTTAGTTCTGTTGCAAAAATTACTTGTCAGAAAAGGTGACAAAGAACATAAGATACTTGGCACCAGAAGAGTTAAAGTCCAACAGAACGGGCAGTGAAATTGAAAGACCTGCTTGATGATTATTTTGAATGTTATTTATTTATTTAATCCTTTCACCGCCAGCCATTTTTCAGCCAAAAAATACCGTTAAACTTAACTGGGTAGAGAAAATAAAATATCTGTAATATTGCGAATTTCTCTGTGACGTGTATAATAACACTTTAACAGGCCTATCCTTACCTCCCAAAATTAAGAAAATAGTGTCTTCAGATAACAGGTCCTGATTTGTTGCCTTTTAGTGACATGGGAGTTAAACCATTGTGGTGCTAAAATGCGACATTGGCGGTGAAAGGGCTAAGAACATTTATATAGCGCTTCGTCAGTAGGCTCTAAGGAAAAAGTATCGCCTTATAGCCCGAAAAATACGTCATTTGATTGTTTGATAATCATGTTTGTAATAATTTTCAGAAATTTGAGCTGGGAGACTCCCGTGCGACAGAGGGGGCGGTGAAATCCGTGGTGAAGGAGGGGCAGGAGGCGACTGTACAAATAGCTGTGGGCAGAAAGAAATACTCACTGAAGGTGGGTCAAACACTGTGTCTTTTGTATAAGTAGTTCCCCCGCCTTCTGGAAGTTCTGTGCTTGTGACTTCTGTAGACTCCAGTGCGACAGAGGGGGCTCTTTTGACTCTGCCTTTTCCCTTTTGCTTTCTGTCATATACTATCATTCTGACTTATTGGCCCATTCACCTGCCTTTTTTCCAGAAATCTTCCAAATGTTCTCCTTTGAGCTCCGAAATCGGAATGTGCTGGCTGAATGCAGTGAGGAGACCAGTGAAAACTGAAAACCGGACACATACATGCCTTATCCCTTATGGCCATATTGTCTGGGAACACAGAAGAAGAAGAATTTATTCCACCCTGCACCCGGCAGATTTTGGGGCAGAATCAGTTGCTTCCATTGCCTGTGCTCGATAAACTGTCAGTGTCACACATGATACTCTAATTTTTTTCTCTCAGGCCGGGAGGGCATTTAATAATAATGGATGGAAGTTCAGTTTAACGTCGCGTATCGGCTTTCGCCATGTACGACGGGCTGAACAAACCAACCAAGGTATACCCAAAAATTTATGTTCCTGAATCACTGTCTTAGCCAAAAAGGCAGAGAAGCGATCAGAATTCGCTTAATAATAATAATAAACGGACACTTATATAGCGCTTTTTATTGAGCACAAAGTGCTTTACAATCAGCATTGAAACACTCACATACGCACACACACGTACGCAAGCGAGTGAACGCATTCTTGCACACAGACATACACAGACCCACACACATTTCATCAAACACACAGAAAACACATGCTCACTGAAACGCACATACACTTAAACAAACATACACTTGTACAAACACACGCACACACACACACACACACACAGAGACACACACAAACACACATGCGCACTCACATACACAAAACACATGTGCACTCACACTCACAGACACATACTCGCACACACTCACTCCCCCCCTCTCTATAGCCCCTTCTCTGACAAAATTGTCAGTGCTCAAAGGGTTGAATCATACACTCCTCTCAAATGCATATCTGGTTTTTATCTCCTAATCAAGCATCTCCTTAGTAAGAGTTTTCTTATTAAACCGAATGGTTATTACCCAGTCAGACAGAGACAGGTGGGATTGTTTTGGTCTGTCTGTATATATGTATGTATGTATATGTTTTGATTTTCTCAAAAACTACTAGACAAATGTTCATCAAATTTCATAAAAGGAAGGTTCCTTTCGATAATCAAGACCTTGATTTTTTTAAAGGATTTGGGGGGGGGGAATTTTTTGTTAAAGATTTTTTTTCTCAAGCACTAACCATTCAAATGCTGTCAGTGGTGACTGGTCAAAGGGAACTAACTACTCTAGGCATTAGGCAAAGAGTAAAGCAAAGAGTATTGTCCCTGTAACAACATGACCTGTCTGACTGATTATAGTTGCAACATATTAAACACAAGTGTGGCCGGGTTTTCAATGTTGCAGTGCTCCTTGTTAACAGTTTTGGTGTTTTTATTGTAACGCACATTCCAGTTACCGGCAGGCCAGCTGGACTCAGCGCCCTCTGGCAGAGAAGGGAGGTTTGTGCCGACAGACTACCACGACACGACGCTGTCGGAGATGATGCAGTCACACCTGGCCAAAGACTTCTGCATCGTGGGGCCCAGGGTAAGGATGGCAGAGAAAACAATTGTTGATAATTGTCACGCTCAACAGATTGATCCTGGGGATCAATCCGGAAAGCGGACGGTCCGTTTAGGATGAACACCAAACATCACTGACACGCCCCCACTACAAACCAGACCAGACCAAATGAAGACGATTACAACATAAACATTTATTCTTCATTCATTCAACACAAATATTTACAAATCCTAGAAGATGATATGAGTAGGGATGGGGACAGAACGGGCCAAATAACCTAGAAGAGAAAGGGTGATGAATATCTAAACTAACCTCCCTAAAGATACCCAAACTAACCCCTCCCCACAAACCTAATCAAACTAACCATAAAAGGACAACCTGGGGAAATGGGCTTGATGGAACAAGGATGATTCAACTAACGATAATCAAGAGAAAATACCTGTACAACACCTACATATACATTACATGCTTTAGTCGCCTCACACAGTCTTCTCTCTCACACCCCTACACCCCACATGTTCTATGTTTCCATTGTTTCTGTGTTTCTCAGGGCAGTGGGAAAAGTGTGGTGGTCAAGCAGTTTGCTGACATGCTGGGGTACCACGTGGAACCCATCATGCTGTACCAGGTGAGCACATTATTTTCTAATGATAATACATAGCATTTTTATTGCGCGGAAACACCTTGGCTTAGGGCTGTGTCAGACCAATTGACATAGGCTAGAACACCAAGGCTACATCAAAATGTTGTTATGCTCTACATAGTTATTATGAGGGGATAGTCTTTAGCCATGACAAGCTCATAGCATAGCATCATCAGTCTTTAAAATCCTTCGAAGTCGGAGTGTGGCTGCCCATGTGGTGGGGTAATAAAAAATGGTCGCAAATGTAATGTTCTCATCCCTAGCTGGTGCATTTGTACCATAGTGTTCAAGTGCTTCGGCTGTTGGGATGATCCCTGGAGTCTTTGAGCCAGGGTACGACAACGACAACAACAACATAGCGTGGAAGGGTTTGCTCAGAATGATGGAAGGCAAGGACTGCAACTTTGTATTGTATGCAAAACTGTACTGGTAGCCAGTGCATGCAGTGTATGCTCTTCATGCTGTCTCCTTCCTCTCCATCCCATACCTGAATCCCCCACCTTGCACAACACACACACACACACACTGCACTGCATCTCACTAGCCATATGGGCTCTGATTCTTGCCTCACGTTTGTTGCATGTGCACATTTACACAGATTTCTGTACAGAAAATCACCCGCAATCCGCAACAACCAAAAAGCTTGAAATAAAGCTGTATCAAAAAATCTGAAGCAATTTGACTTGAAATGACCGAAATAATCAGTTTTTTGCTTCTCCTGTGAAGTGAGGTCTTTCGACTTTCGTCTGTATTGCATGCGGGCGGCGATATGTGAATAAATACCTAATATTTTGTCAATTTAAGGAATGCGGCTTATATACAGGTGCGTCTTAACGTCCAGTTTTTACGGTGTTCAGGACATGACGTCCAGGGACCTGCTCCAGCAGCGCACCACCCTGGCCAATGGGGACACTGTGTGGCGACCTTCACCTCTGGTCACCGCCGCCCTGGAGGGCAGTCTGGCAGTACTGGACGGCGTTCATCGCATCAACCAGGGATCATTCTCCGTGCTGCACAGGTGAGCATTCTTGACGGGTATGTTGTTGTTGGCGTACCCTGGCTAAAAGACTCCAGGGATCATCCCAACAGTGGAAGCACTTGATCACTGTGGTACAAGTGCATCAGCTACAGATGAGAACATTACGCGTGTACAGATGAGAACATCACGCAGAGTACAGAACATTACGAGTGTGACCGTTTTTGATTACCCTGCCATGTGGGCAGCCACATTAGGTGTGTGACCATGTTTTGATTACCCCACCACATGGACAGCCACACTCCGTCTTCGGGGGATTTTGGAAACTGATGATGTTATGCTTGGAGCTTTGTCATGGCTAAAGACAATCCCCACATAACTATGCATAGCATAACAACATTTTTATGTAGCCTTGGTGTTCTAGCCTATGTCAATTGGTCTGACACAGCCTTAAAGACCCACCACGTCATGTGTCAAAATCGTGGTTTCCACGTGTTTTCCCTCTTATAGCTCGTAAGAAATCTTCCAAGCATAAGAGGGAATGTGACACGTGACGTGGGGGGTCTTTAAGCCAAGGCAACTGGACTGATATAGATTGGTATGGAACCTTTTCTCACAGGAGATAGTGCGCGATTGTCTGTGCCAAGAGAGGTTGTGTTGGACCTTGTTTGGTGTATCAACCAAGGATTTATATTCTTGTATCCACCCCCACCCCCTCCGTGGGAATACTGGAGGGGGGGTTCTTTCATACAAATAGCTCCCCCACCTTCTGGAAGTGCTGTGTTTGTAAATTCTTCTAATCTGTCACTATATGTGACTCTGCCTTTTCCCTTTGCTTACTGTCATCTATTTTCTGTTTTACTGGTCCTTTCTCCTCCCTTTGTTCTTGAAACTTGCAAAAAATTTCTCCTGCCGAAGATGGACAGGCTGAGCCTAACTATTTCTTAGGCACATAGCAGCAGCATAATGCATCTGCACTCACTCACTAGACAGGAAACTGAGCAATCTACAAAGAAGTTCTTCAAGGACAAAAGTCACACATCTTTATCTGCATCCGTTGGCAGAAAACCAGTTCTGGTAGTAAATCACCAACATGTGGACTGTTATGACGTGGGGTCGATGTGTAGCAGGGGTCAGCCGACTGAGTAGCCCCCCCCCCCCCCACCCCCTTCCCCTCTCCCCACCCTCTTCAGTATGATCAGCATCAAGCAATTTCCTACAATGTTCTGTGCGTAATTTACGACCACTTAATACTTTGTGTTGGAATGAAATTTAACTAAGTTGGATAGACAATACACAAGTGCAAAGTTATTTTATTTTATTGATGAAAGAAAACATGTGATATTTCATTATAAATGTCTTTTTCAAACAACACAGAAAACAAAACAATACTTCCCCTCTTCACAGTAGTCTCCAAATGATATGGGGTGCATCGCATAAACCAGGGATCCTTCATTAAAAAATCGCTGTTCTGAGAATACTCTGACGTTCTCTTGTTCCGAGTATGCTCGGAATTTGTCTGGAATGAGCTAAGCCGAGGCGGATTCAAGCGGTGAACTTTGTGCGGACAGGTTGATCAACGAGCGAGAACTTCAGCTGTTTGACGGCAGCAGACTGTTGGGGGCTGAGCGCTATCAGGCTGTGAGGGAAGAGACGGGGCTGACTGACCAACAACTGGCTGAAAGGTATGGCAAATTATTGTGTCTGTGTTTATGATGAGTGGTTCTAGTACAGTAGAACCTCCCTATTAATTCTTCTGGCGCCATGTATTTTTTGACGTTCTTGGTTGTCCGTTTCATCTCAACCGACTAGAGGCAAGTAATTATTTTTTCGAGTGCACATGCATTGCTTTAGCAGCAGAAACAGTGACAAAGCTCTAAAAACAGACAAACACATGGCAGGGTGCATGGCAGTGAATGTCTTTGCATTTGGTGGGAGTGTAAAGTGATGTCATGGGCGAATATATTCCCTACACCACTGCTTTGTAATGTTCTTCTTTTTTGTTGTTCTTGGAAACAGCTGTTTCATTCTTAGCAGTAATAAAATTGGTACAGTTTGCTATCAACTCTTCTAGTGCAAAGTATTTTCTGTTCTTTGTAACCTTCTCTGCCAAATTATTTTTCAAGAGAACTAAAAACGATCACTTACTTTAATAAATGAGTTAACTGTGTGTCAGGAACATCTTGCCGATTCACCCGTCGTTCCGCATCGTGGCGCTGGCGGAGCCGCCCGTGGTGGGCAGCAGCAAGCAGCAGTGGATGTCCCCCGAAATGCTGACCATGTTTCTCTACCACCACCTCAGGCCATTGTCCAGGCGGGAGGAGTTCAACGTCATCGCCAAACTGGTCAGTCTTCGAGAGAGAACGAACGAACGAACGAACGAACTAGTCTTTTTTAATGTTGGAAAAGAATAAGCACAATACATGCTTGTTTACATCTCGCCAACAACTAAGAAGAAAATATTAGAGGAAAAAAGCAACCAAGATCAATACATGAATGACAGATATTTGTAAATACCAATTATCCGCACAGCCACACACATACACACAGCCATACACACAACAGCTACACACACACACACTCAGGTACACATACACACACATGCACGCATACACACACACACACACACACACACACACACACACACACACACACACACTCTCTCTCTCTCTCTCTCTCTCTCTCTCTCTCTCTCTCTCTCTCTCTCTCTCTCTCTCTCTCTCTCTCTCTCTCTCTCTCTCTCTAACATGTATCGTGAAAGAGGGAAAAAAAGTCTAGATGCAACACACACACAAAGAAGAACAAAATTATTTACCAGCATCAAAGCATGAATTCCACAACTATGAGAGGGAGAGAGAGAGAGAGGGTGGGAGAAGGAGGGAGAGAGAGAGAGAACTGAAGACTAAAAAACTATCACACAAGGATTAAGATTTTAGGCCAAGCCTATTCTTCCAATCTGTCCTTGGAACGAGGGCTAGATTAATACAAAACAGTTGGGCAAACAGATATGAGCATGCATGATGAGAGAGAGAGAGAGAGAGAGACTTCAGGCTTCAGATGTTTTAATGTTCATAAGTCATCAGACTCCTAACATTTGAGAGAGAGAGAGAAAGGGAGATAGGGGAAGAAAAGAGAGAGAGAGTGATGTGAACAATGACATTGAAGCAATATCAACACCTGAGGCATCTGTCTAGGACAGACGAGCTCAGTCTTAGCCCTGACTGGCGTTGTACATGTGTTCACACATGGGACCTTGATTTGTTTAATTCTCATCTAAAGGACTCACCTTGGCATAAGGCTGTGTCAGACCAATTGACATAAGCTAGAACACCAAGGCTACATCAAAATGTTATGTTCTGCATAGTTATGTGGGGATTGTCTTTAGCCATGGCAAGCTCCTAGCATAACATCATCAGTCCATAATCCTCTGAAGTCGGAGTGTGGCTGCAACCACGTGGTGGGGTAATCAAAAACGGTCACACACGTAGTGTTCTCATCCCTAGCTGGTGCATTTGTACCATAGTGTTCAATTGCTTCGGCTGTTGGGATGATCCCTGGAGTCATTAAGCCAGGGAACGGCAATAACAATCTAAAGGACTTTGTTAGAGAATGGAATCAGAAATGTTTGAATTGTAAGGAAAAAATATCGAGAACCAATGTAGCGAGACTCAAACTTACAACTCAGATTTTTTTGATTTTTTTTCTGGGCCGTACAGTGGCATTACTCTCCCGCCATTCATTTCGAATCCCAACTCACAGCCACACCCTGGTTAGGTCATGGAATCCAAAACCAGCAGTCCAAGGGGAGCGAATCTATGTTAGGCCATCAGGAGGCAACCAACCGAGGTGACACTGCACTGCTGCTGAGTCACTTCGGTGGAGTTCAGTAGAGCCTGTTGTGAGCTAACATACGCAGGACACCACCTACTAAGCCCCTACTGATGACGAAAATGTCTTAGTCGCTTAGCTAGCTTGAGTGTGCAACCGTCAGATTTTGCTGTGTTTAATTGACAAGGATGTGTGGCTAGCCCATTTAGCTATTCTGGGCCGTGATTTCTGTTTTGCCGGACAGGTTCCCAATATCCCAGATCTCGGCCGCCTGTTTGACTTTGTTCACAAGCTCAGGGACTCCAAAGACGGAACGGTGCGTATACTGTGTGTGTGTGTGTGTGTGTGCATGCGTATGTGTTTGCACGTGTGTGTGTGTGCGTGTGTATGTGTGTGTGTGGCATGTGTGTGTGTATGTGTGCATGCATGTGTGTGCGTGTGTGTGCGTGCATGTCTGTGTATTTGTGTGTTCATCTTTGATAGTTTGATAGTTTAATGTTCTGTCAAAAGTTTCCTGATCTTGTTGGCGATTTTGACCACTAGTTTTGTCAACCGGAGGATTCATGAATGAAAATCTGCTTAATGTCCTCCGGTCTGGAACAGACACATATGTGACATTAGTAGATATAAAGATGGTGGGAACGATCCTGGAGGCAATGCCCGGAGGCAGTGCACCACCAGGAAAGTCCTGATTTTTTAACAATACAGATGTATACGTAAGTTACCAGAGGATTCATTGGCAATGCATGTAAGCTACTGGTGGTAATGCTCTGTTCAGCTGAGCTCCCTGGCAGCCTCGTTCTCCACGCGCCAGCTGCTGCGGATGGCGCGCCGTCTGACCCACTACCCCGGGGAGGACCTCAGCGCCATCATCCACAAGGCCTGCCTGGCCAGGTGAGGATTCTTTGCTGGTGAGGGATTCAGTGGGCAACATCCCTGCAGGGGTACTGGGAGCTCTTTTAATACAAATAGTTCCCCCACCTTCACTGTTAACACTTCCATGACGGGAACCTCCGATCGTAGGTTCAGCAGAACATCTCTATCTGCCGGGAACCTCCAATCGATCCAACGGTCTATGGTACAAAACTGCTGCGGACTTTTCTTGTTTGATTTCACAATTACTTCCCTTGAATAATCGTGAATAGTGAAGCAAAAATGGCGGTCTTCGTGGAAATTTGAGGAGATTTTTGCACAATAATTGTCAAAAATTAGAGGTCTGAGTGGCGAGGAGATTGTTTGGTTGCTCGAACTTGATGAGGACGGAAGTAATGCTGGCAATCAGTCAGGTTTTAAGGATGAAAGTAGTGAAAATAATGTAAGTACTGATTAAATTGAACAGTGAGTGCCCAGTACGAGTACTCTAGAGTGAGAATGTGACAACAAAAAGTGTTGTTATCGGCAGAATCGTTCGATCTCGTCGCGGAGTTCGATCTCAAAGTCAAGCAGCAGCTTGTCGGCTTTAAATCGTTCATGCAATATTTTCACAAAGCATAAAATGGAATTAAGCATCCATTTTTCATAAAGTACAGAAAGTTTGGTGCATATCAGACTTCAGTTAGGCTCTTAAACAATGTTTGATCACAAGCAGTTATTCCACAGTAATCTTTCCAGTGCAGCCTCAGGCCAGCACAGTGGTTTCACTGACGCAGTGCCAGTCACAATAGTGTTAAGTCTTCATAAATACATTAAATACATTCACCCATGACATCACTCTGTGCTCCCATCAAATGCAAAGACATTCACTGCCAAGTGTGGGTTTGTCTATTTTTAGAGCTTATGTCACTGATTTTTCCGTTAACCCTTTCGCTGCCAGCCATATTATTTTTTAGCTAAAATGTTCCATTAAACATACATGGGTAGAGAAAAAAATTTGTCTGAAATATTGGGGATTCCTCTGCAAACAAAATCATTGGATACAGACCCTGATTTCAAGGTTTTTAATGACATGGGTGTTAAATCATTGTGGTGCAAAAATGCGACATTGGCGGCGAAAGGGTTGAATTTCTTCTTAGAATTTCCATATTGTAGCTATTTTACTCTTGTATAATGTGTGTGTATGTGTGCGTGCGTTCATGTGTGTTTGTGCATGTATGTGTGTGTGTGCCTGCATGCATACAGGCGTGCGTACGTGCGTGTGTATGTATGTGCGCACACGTACGCGTGTGTGTGTATGTGCGTGCGTGCGTGTGTGTGAGTGTGAGGAAGTAAGAGAATGTTGTGTGCAATCATCATGTTTATTTTACTTTCTAATGATTCATTATTTGTTTGCCTTTAGTGTTCTTGTTATCAATGTAAAGCGCACTGAGCTCATGTGAGAAAGAGCGCTATATAAATTCCCATTATTATTATTATTATTATTTATTAAATCAACACATGTGCACTTGAACAAAATAGTTACTCCCCTCTTGTCGGTTGAGATGCAACAGACAACCAAGAACGTCAAAAAATACATGGCGCCAGAAGAGTTAATAATTTACGGTACTGCATAGTACTGGGAGGTCTTTTAAAGCAAATAGTTCCCCCATCTTCACTGTTAGCCTCTTTAGTATTGGTATTTGGTATATTCTAGTCACAGAGACTTATCTCAGCCAGTGCTTATGACATATATATATATATACCGTAATTTCCGGCCTATAAGGCGACACAGCGCATAAGGCGCACCCCCTCTTTTTAAAAAAAACACATAACCTGACATTACATAGGACGCATACAGCGGAATAGGCGCAGAGAACCGGTTACTTTGAAAATTGAAACCAAAACTGAGCAACAGCAAAAGAAGGAAACGATCACCGAAAGTGGCCTGTGAAAATGAACAACCAACAAGCAACAAATTGTTGAACAATGCAAAAGGACATCTTTCAAAAAGCATGCAATGAAAAAACGCTTGAAGCAAGTCATCCAGCAGCGACTCACTTCAATCAGTCATCATCTTCAGGCGCAGAGAATCCACAGAAATCCGACTCCTCTGTGTCTGACCTGAACAGCGCCATGAGTGCATCCGTCAAAATGGCCTCGTTCGTGTCTGTCCGTGGCGTGACGTCATCTTCGGAATCGGAATCGGAATCGCTCTCGGAGTCTTCCGGGTTTTCTTGCACGCGTTCAGTTTCGTCTTATGCAGTCGCCACTTTCGAACCATTGATTCGTTGATCCCAATCTCAAAAGCAGCTCTCCTATTGCCTTTTTCTTCTGCCAACGAAATTGCCTTCAGTTTAAATTCTGCATCGTATGACATGCGTTTGGTCTTCGGCATGATGAAGTTCATCCGATCAATGCTTTGTCTGAATGTGATCGCGGCAGAGAACTGATCACGATCGACAGTGAAATGTGAGCTGTTGCCGGTTTGTTGACGGAAGTTTCCAGCGCATGGTGAGTGATTTTTTCACCCCTGACCCCAACATAACTTTTCTATTTTGATAATAGAATAGGCGCATACATCCGATAGGGCGCAGGGGTCAAAGTGCAGTCAAAAAGTTGCGTCTTATAGGCCGGAAATTACGGTATGTCCTTTATAGGTGGCACTGAACACGCACACACACACTCACACACGCACACACACACCATTTTCCAAAGGCTAAACAGTGTGACTGTGAAAGCAGAGCTCTAGACAGATACTCGCCCGATGACTATCATTACCAGTACAATACTGACTACTGTACGTATATCTGTTTCTGTGGGCCAGGTTTCTTCTCTATCATTACCAGTACAATACTGACTACTGTATGTATAGCTGTTTCTGTGGGCCAGGTTTCTTCTCTATCATTACCAGTACAATACTGACTACTGTACGTATATCTGTTTCTGTGGGCCAGGTTTCTTCTCTATCATTACCAGTACAATACTGACTACTGTATGTATAGCTGTTTCTGTGGGCCAGGTTTCTTCTCTATCATTACCAGTACAATACTGACTACTGTACGTATATCTGTTTCTGTGGGCCAGGTTTCTTCTCTATCATTACCAGTACAATACTGACTACTGTATGTATAGCTGTTTCTGTGGGCCAGGTTTCTTCTCTATCATTACCAGTACAATACTGACTACTGTATGTATAGCTGTTTCTGTGGGCCAGGTTTCTTCTCTATCATTACCAGTACAATACTGACTACTGTACGTATATCTGTCTCTGTGGGCCAGGTTTCTTCTCTATCATTACCAGCAGGGTTCGTGGGGTCCTTTCAGGTGCTTTAAAGTGCTGTGAAATTGATCAGTCTTCAAAAGGCCTGTTAAGTCCTTTATATCAGCAAGGAGGTCCTTTCAAATCAGTCAAAGGTCCTTTTAAAGTTGGTGCGGTCAGTTTAAATCCTTTAATCGGGAAAAACCCCCAAAACTAAGTACCTTGTCATAAGAAATGAACTCCAACAAATATATTAAATGAAATAAAATTTGCCAAAAATCGATCGCCTTTGTATCTTTTGAGCAGACGATCTAATTTTAATAGTCACTGTAAATCCGGTCACGTGCGCGAGATTCGGTGAGATATCTTATGCGCCATGTTGAAATTCTTCGCACATGCTGGCTGCTTCAGTGCTTGTTTTCAAGTAAAAAGTGTAAAAATGCCTGGAAAGTGTTCGTTTTCAGGATCGTTGGCTGAGAGAAGACATTTATAAGGACTGGGTCCGAAAAGTGATGGACAACAAACATGCAGTTCGTTGTGCATATTGTGAAAAAAACATCAACATCTTGTCAATGGGAGAGTCGGTGCTGAAACAACACGCAAAGACTGAAAATCACAAAGAAAGCTGAAAGAAGGCACAAGGCGGAATCGAGGTGCAATGTGACCGACTTTTTTTGCAAGCAGCAAAGGAATCTAACAACAAATGAATCTGCTCAGCAAAAAAAAAAAAAAAAAAAAAAAAATCTGCTCAGCTACAATCGTCGGCGACTGGCCCACCACGTCTGCAAGTACAACTACAAACAAGGTTTAAATAGGTCCTTTAAAAAATTTTGCTGGTCCTTTAAAGGTCCTTTTAAGGTCCTTTTTTTGCACTCTTCCAAGTCCCCACGAACCATGACCAGTAAAATACTTTTTTTTTACTGTACGTATATCTGTCTCTGTGGGCCAGGTTTCTTCTCTATCATTACCAGTACAATACTGACTACTGTACGTATATCTGTCTCTGTGGGCCAGGTTTCTTCTCTATCATTACCAGTACAATACTTTTTTTTACTGTACGTATATCTGTCTCTGTGGGTCAGGTTTCTTCTCTATCATTACCAGTACAATACTGACTACTGTACGTATATCTGTCTCTGTGGGCCAGGTTTCTTCTCTATCATTACCAGTACAATACTTTTTTTTACTGTACGTATATCTGTCTCTGTGGGCCAGGTTTCTTCCTCGGCTGGCCAAGTCAGCTCTGGACCAGACCCTGAGCTCTTCAGAAATCCCCGAAACACAGCCACACCCAGGCCTTGACAGCTACCACAAGGCCGTCACCTGTGAGTCCCCTGAATCTGTGCACTGCAGGCATTGGAGATGGGTTGTGTTTTGAAATTTTAAGTGTGTGTTTTCAGTTATTGCCCCTTTCAGTGCCCCTTCTATCTGGAACTCCCTACCCTTTGAACTCCGTTCTGCTAAATCTTTCAAAACAGCTCTTAAAACTCCTCTTCCAACAATACCTCTGACTTCTTTCTTGTCCTGTTTTCTGCCTTAAAACTATGTTCCCCACATTGTGTGTGAGTGCATGCACGCATGTTTGTGTATGTGTGTGTGTGTATGCCGTGTGTGTGTGTATGTGCACGTGCATGCGCATGCTATGGTTGCACATTTATGATGTCATAAGTCATAAGTTTCTTTATTGTCCATTGGCATTGTACAACACACATGGAAACTTGTCTTCCACCATGTAAAATAAAATAGAAATATTAAATAAAAGTATGAAACATAAATTTACATTAACAAAATATGTAACTCTCACACCACACCCAATCATTCATCCGCTCTCCGCTATCTTGCTCACTCATCATGCAACCCACCACCACTTCCGCCTTCATTTTTAACCCTTTCTTTTCTTTTTTCCTTCCTTTCCTCCTTTTTTCGTGTTCCTTTTCTCTTCCCCCCCCCTTTTTCCTAAACCCCCCCCCCCCACCCACTTTTTATTTTTTAAACATTATTTATAGGTAGACTTTTTCCCGCTTTCCTTTGTTCTGTTTCATCTCTCTCTCTCTCTCTCTCTCTCTCTCTCTCTCTCTCTCTCTCTCTCTCTCTCTCTCTCTCTCTCTCTCTCTCTCTCTCTCTCTCTCTCTCTCTCTCTCTCAACAGATTTTTACAAATACTGAAATAGAAACTGTACTATATGAAAAGAATTTTTGATTCTACATACTCCGGTGGGATGCTTGTTAAAACAGGTTTTCAATTGCATGCTTGTATTGAATATTTTTGTTCAATGTTTATTTTGTTTGTGTAATATCACTGTAAAATGAACCCACGTTAAATTAAAGATTAATTCATAGTGTCTCTTTTTGTGTCTTTTCCTGTGTGTCTCTGTCTCTACAACCCCCCTCCCCCCACTCTTTCTGTCTCTGTTTCACACCATTTAACCCTTTCGCCACCAGCCATTTTTGAGCCTGACTTTTCCATATTGGAAATTCCTCTGTGACATGTTTAAAACAAGGCCTATCCTTACCTCTTTAAATTAAGAGCACAAGATCATTGGATAGCAGATCCAGATTTCAAGGCTTTTTATGACATGGGTATTAAATCATTATGGTGCAAAGATGTGACATTGGCGGTGAAAGGGTTAAGGAACCTTTCATGATGGTTTGAATGGTGCAGTATTTGTCCCCCAGGTGAAGTGAAGGACGGCACGCTCACACTGGGCGACACCTCAGTGCCTGTCTACAACCCAGACAACAGGACCAAAGTACCAGACATCCTCTTCTATGAAAACCCACAGGTCATTTGGCATTTTCTTGTATTTTTTTTCTGGTCTTAGAGACTCGACTCTGTGAAATTTGGGTTGCTCCCACCAGGAGAGTGCATCGCCGCTGGTGCAGCACCACCCATTTTTGCATGCTATCTTGTGATCACACGTGGGACCTCGGTTTTAAGTCTCATGTGAAGGAATAGGAAATAGGAGTAAAGTGTCTTTCCCAAGGACACAACACCGAGGACGGAGCTGGGGTCGAACCCCTGCACTCGCTAATTTTTACACATAGTAAAATCATCGTGACAAATAAATTTTTTGTGTTGTTGGTGGAGGTGAAAATGATTAGAGCTGTCAGCACTGGTATTATACTTGTGGTTGTTTTTTTTACATAGTGTTATTTTACATTGGTATACTTTATGGATGTACTGATGATACATCTATGCTTTTGTGTAGAGTTCTTTCAGAGAGTCAAACAGGTAGATGTGACTTCAAAACCCTGCCGAAACAATTTCGCACCCTCTGTCTCTTTGTCTCTGTTTCCTCCGTGCTGCTCATTCTGAATCCCCATTAACATCCTCACCCTGGTTTCGACCTAAAAATATTGTCCTAAGCTTTTTCTCTCTTTTGTTTTTAAAACAAAAACTTTAAAAGTATTTAGCTCACCCTGGTTTCCACATGCTGCCATTATGTACGTAAGAAGTACACCCAGCATGTCCGTCTTTGGCTGAAAAAAGATCTTCGTGCCGTATTTTTTAGATTATAAGGTACACCCCCACCCCCAAATTTGACCAAAAAATCGGTTTTGTTATTCTATTTTCTTACTATATTATTAGTCATATTATAAGGCGCAGGGGCCTTAGTGTGGGGAAAAAAAGTATTGCCTTATAGTCTGAAAATATGGTAATAGTTTCTAGGACAAAGGCAGAAGAATGGATCAGTAAGGGCGGGTTCACATTAGACGCTTAAGTTCCGTACGGAAATCCCTAAATAAGTGGAAGAAAGAAGGATAAAAGTTTACGCATATAGGGGAAATTCAGACACGTGCGCAAATCTTTGCCCTTCTTTGTTTTACTTATTTATGGACTGCGCACAGGTTTCCGCATGGAATATCCGCTTATGTGTGTACACGGCCTTAGGCAGAAAGACAGTAGATGACAGTAAGCAAAGGGAAAAGGCAGAGTCAAAGAGAGTGACAGAAGTTACAAGTCACAAGTTTTCGATCCTCTGTGCATCACTGAAGCGTTCTCTCTTTTTTTAAAGAAAAAACATGTGGAATTTGTGTTGTTGTCAGCATCTGGGCGTGATGGAGGACATGGTGAAGGACTTCACGCTGGGTGAACACCTGCTGCTGGTGGGGAACCAGGGCGTGGGCAAGAACAAGATCGTGGACAGGTTCCTGCAGCTGCTCAGCAGGCCCCGCGAATACATACAGCTGCACCGGTGAGACAGGGAGGTAGATGGAGGGGGGTGAATTTGTTGTTAACAGCCACACGTAGGAAATATACATTCATGTGTTTAAAAACTGAAACTTTGAATGTTGTTGCATTTGCAAAATACTGTCCAAAATTGCGTAGGAATTAGTGTTCCACTGAAAGAAACACACACTTGCACACGCGCACACACACACACACACACACACATACACACAAACGCACACACACACACAACAAACACGCACACGCACACACACTTGGAAAAAGAGCAACAAATCCAGTTTTAAACATCCCAGGCAAGTACAAATACTTGTTTCACAAAAATTACTTAATGTCACAGATTTTTTAAAAGTCCTTTTCCTCATCTTTTCAAAATGGAACAAAACTTTGACACGCCCTGCAGGGACACGACGGTGCAGACGCTGACGCTGCAGTCCACGGTGCGGGAGGGGATCATTCTGTACGAGGACTCCCCCCTGGTGAGGGCGGTGAAGACGGGCAGCGTGCTGGTGGTGGACGAGGCTGACAAGGCCCCCACCCACGTCACCTGCATCCTCAAGACCCTCGTCGAGTCCGGGGAAATGCACCTGTCCGACGGACGCCGCATCGTGTCAGGTGAGGGCGCTTCTTTGTTCCTGGCCATGTCAGATGATCAGAATCTGTTCACTGTTTCAATTAGGTATTAGGTACTTTATGGTCACAGAGGCGTCTCTGTGAAATTCGGGTTGCTCCCACTTGGAGAGCGTGTCGCAGCCAGAGCCAACTATTTAAAAAAGAAAAATTTGCATGCGATTTTTGTGTGACTCATTTTGACCAAATGACAACTTTTTCATTGCCACTGGGTTTAACGTATGCTAAGTACATGGGCACACGGGACCTCGGTTTATCGTCTCATCCGAAAGACTCCACGTTCAGACTGTAAGGCCTAGTGCAAAGTGAGAGGAAAAATCCCCTGTACCCAGGTTCGAACTAGGGTTTTCTTGACACGAAGCGAACGCGCTACCACTGTGCCACTCTACACAGAATGCGGTCTCCATCTAATCAGTTGATTGTGTATTGTAAGTTTAAGGAGCACGGTATAAACTTCGAGTTTGTTGTTGCTCTGATTGTATTCTTTTGTGACTGTTTTGAATTGAATTGAATGAAAGCTTGTTTAAGCTAGATGCTTAGAATGTTTTGTATTCCAGCATACCTTTGGCTTTACATTTTTATGTGTTTGGTTTTGTGCGGACGGGTGTATCTTTTTATTATGTAAGTTTTGCATCTTAACATGCCTCTTGAAATAATATATGTGTTTTGTTTGTTGAATATAAAAAATTGCAGTCATTGCCACTTGTAACTTCTCTGCAAGAGATAATAAAATTGTTTGAGGCGAATTGAGTTGAGCAGTCCCGTTCAGTGGATAAAAGTGATTATTATTTCAAATGAGGATTGTTGCTGTTGTTGATTTTGTTAAAATTTAAATGAAGAGTATTTTTTACGTTTGTTAAATGAACCAACATGCTCTCATCACCACAGCCACATCTGGACTGCAGCCCAGTGACTCTGTCATTGTGTCACGCCCTGACTTCTGCATGATAGTGCTGGCTAACATGATGATTTGCATTGCATTGCTCTCCACAGCCACATCTGGACTGCAGCCCAGTGACTCTGTCATTGTGTCACGCCCTGACTTCTGCATGATAGTGCTGGCTAACATGATGATTTGCATTGCATTGCTCTCCACAGCCACATCTGGACTGCAGCCCAGTGACTCTGTCATTGTGTCACGCCCTGACTTCCGCATGGTAGTGCTGGCCAACATGATGATCTGCATTGCTCTCCTCTCCACAGCCACATCTGGGACTGCAGCCCAGTGACTGTGTCACACCCTGACTTCCGCATGATAGTGCTGGCCAACATGATGATTTGCATTGCATTGCTCTCCTCTCCACAGCCACATCTGGACTGCAGCCCAGTGACTCTGTCATTGTGTCACACCCTGACTTCCGCATGATAGTGCTGGCCAACATGATGATTTGCATTGCCTTGCTCTCCTCTCCACAGCCACATCTGGACTGCAGCCCAGTGACTCTGTCATTGTGTCACACCCTGACTTCTGCATGATAGTGCTGGCCAACATGATGATTTGCATTGCCTTGCTCTCCTCTCCACAGCCACATCTGGACTGCAGCCCAGTGACTGTGTCACACCCTGACTTCTGCATGATAGTGCTGGCCAACATGATGATTTGCATTGCATTGCTCTCCTCTCCACAGCCACATCTGGACTGCAGCCCAGTGACTCTGTCATTGTGTCACGCCCTGACTTCCGCATGGTAGTGCTGGCCAACATGATGATCTGCATTGCTCTCCTCTCCACAGCCACATCTGGACTGCAGACAGTGACTCTGTCATTGTGTCACGCCCTGACTTCCGCATGATAGTGCTGGCCCACATGATGATTTGCATTGCCTTGCTCTCCTCTCCACAGACACATCTGGACTGCAGCCCAGTGACTCTGTCATTGTGTCACACCCTGACTTCCGCATGATAGTGCTGGCCCACATGATTTGCATTGCCTTGCTCTCTTCTCCACAGCCACATCTGGACTGCAGCCCAGTGACTCTGTGTCACACCCTGACTTCTGCATGATAGTGCTGGCCCACATGATGATTTGCATTGCCTTGCTCTCCTCTCCACAGCCACATCTGGACTGCAGCCCAGTGACTCTGTCATTGTGTCACACCCTGACTTCTGCATGATAGTGCTGGCCCACATGATGATTTGCATTGCCTTGCTCTCCTCTCCACAGCCACATCTGGACTGCAGCCCAGTGACTGTCATTGTGTCACACCCTGACTTCCGCATGATAGTGCTGGCCCACATGATGATTTGCATTGCCTTGCTCTCCTCTCCACAGCCACATCTGGACTGCAGCCCAGTGACTCTGTGTCACACCCTGACTTCTGCATGATAGTGCTGGCCAACATGAAGATTTGCATTGCATTGCTCTCCTCTCCACAGCCACATCTGGACTGCAGCCCAGTGACTCTGTGTCACACCGTGACTTCTGCATGATAGTGCTGGCCAACATGATGATTTGCATTGCATTGCTCTCCTCTCCACAGCCACATCTGGACTGCAGCCCAGTGACTCTGTCATTGTGTCACACCCTGACTTCCGCATGATAGTGCTGGCCAACATGATGATTTGCATTGCATTGCTCTCCTCTCCACAGCCACGTCTGGACTGCAGCCCAGTGACTCTGTGTCACACCCTGACTTCTGCATGATAGTGCTGGCCAACATGAAATTTGCATTGCATTGCTCTCCTCTCCACAGCCACGTCTGGACTGCAGCCCAGTGACTCTGTGTCACACCCTGACTTCTGCATGATAGTGCTGGCCAACATGATGATTTGCATTGCATTGCTCTCCTCTCCACAGCCACATCTGGACTGCAGCCCAGTGACTCTGTCATTGTGTCACACCCTGACTTCTGCATGATAGTGCTGGCCCACATGATGATTTGCATTGCCTTGCTCTCCTCTCCACAGCCACATCTGGACTGCAGCCCAGTGACTCTGTCATTGTGTCACACCCTGACTTCCGCATGATAGTGCTGGCCAACATGATGATTTGCATTGCATTGCTCTCCTCTCCACAGCCACATCTGGACTGCAACCCAGTGACTGTGTCACACCCTGACTTCTGCATGATAGTGCTGGCCAACATGATGATTTGCATTGCATTGCTCTCCTCTCCACAGCCACATCTGGACTGCAGCCCAGTGACTCTGTCATTGTGTCACACCCTGACTTCCGCATGATAGTGCTGGCCAACCGCCCCGGGTTCCCCTTCCTGGGCAACGACTTCTTTGGATCCATGGGTATGTGCCACTCGTTTCAAGGTTATGCAGCATGTACTGTGGGACCTCCATAGTAAGACCTTCCCTATTAAGACTCCCTCTAAGATGTGACCCCCCCCAAAAGGTCACCAATTTTTACCCTTTCATATCTTGACTACTGAGTGTCCCCCTCCCTATTAAGATCCCTCCCAAAGACCTTTTCGGGGTTGATTTTTCAAGGTCTACTAGGGAGGTCCCACTGTATTATCATTGCTTGGATTATGTTGTAGCACTTTTCTGTGGTTTTAGATTGTGCAATTAGGGCCCCTTAACTCACTCTGGGTTTTTTATCGCCAGTTGATATTGGCCTTAAGTTTGGGCTAATAATAAAGTGTAACCCAGCAGTTTTCATGAAAATGTTGTAGTTGTAGTGAGTGACATATTCAGTTTTGAGATGTGTACAAATAACTTAATCCCTTCACTGCCAGAGAGAAATTATCGATATTCTTATGATAAAATTTAAAAGAGACCTGCTTTTAGATTCAATCTGAAAAAATGCTCTAGATTGTATGTCTTTCCTTACTTGTCTCAATCAAAAACCAGCATTCTAGCACTATGACATCATCAATGACATCACACAGCCTTGAGTAGACATGGGGAAGAAGAATATTGAACATTTTAACTCAATCGCATCCTTCTGCATAAATATATGTGATATGTGACGTCATCATTGAGGACGAATCGCCTAATTGTATGCGGAAGAAATATGAAGCTGTCGGCTTGACGAATTTACTTCAAGGGAAGTAAATCTGTGTGCACACCATAATTTGGTCATTTCTAAATTCGTTTTACTCCCCTATGCCACATTTATGCATATTACTTTGCGTTTGTAGTGGGGGAACCAATTTATGTAATAAATCTTTCCATAAAAAGTCTGAACTACTGTTTCCCTATTGCTATGCCTGAAGTAAAAACCTGTAATCTTCTTTCATTTCCCTTTTCGTTTATGACGTATGTTTGTGTGTATGGCTGGAGTGATTTGTTGAGATATTTAATAATTCAAAATCATGCGATTTCTAAGTTCGCAGCTTAGTGTAATGGCTGCGTGAGTTAACCTTGTCACTCAACCTGAAAGTTTATTACTGTATTTTACGGAATATAAGGCGATACTTTTTTCCTAGACTGAGACGCCTGCGCCTTATAATATGACTGATAATATTGTAAGAAACTGTGATTTTAAAAAATCTGAATTTTGTGTAGAATTTGGGGGGTTCGCCCTATGATCAGGTGCGCCTTGTAGTCCGTAAAATACGGTACTCAGGTGTAGCTTTCACCAAGCGTCCGTTCAGCTTCATCGAGAAGACAGTCTCATTCCTCTGTGTGTTGCTGTCGGCAGGCGACATGTTCAGCTGTCACGCCATCGACAATCCCGACATCGACTCTGAGCTGGCGATGCTGCGTCAGTACGGCCCCCGGGTGCCGGAGAACATCCTTCGCAAGCTGGTGCTGGCCTTTGGGGACCTTCGGGACATGGCGGACCAGGGCCTCATCAACTACCCCTACTCCACCAGAGAGGTGGTCAACATGGTGCGACACCTCGATGTAAGTGTGCTGCTGCGTGGCATGGATTGAGTGTAGAGGTGGTCAACATGGTGCGACACCTCGATGTAAGTGTGCTGCGTGGCATGGAGAATGGTGTGAATGGTGCATGGATATTTTTGTTGATTTAAACATTTCACCGCCACAGTCGCCTCTAAGCAACCATGTCACTAAAAGGCATCAAATCAGCGTCTGTTGCCTAATGATCTTATGTTCATAATTTTGGGAGGTAAGGATAGCCCTTATTCTATAAATTCTTACAAAGATTTTCTCCAGCCATTTTGACAAACTGAGCCTGACTATGTTTTTAGTTAGGCGCATATGACAGGAAACTGTCTGACGACGACGAAGAATAATCAATGACACCTTTGTTTTCACGTTTTTTGTTGCAGCAATTCCCCAGCGAAGGTCTGACGACGGTGGTGAAGAACGTGTTCGACTTTGACCAGTACAACAAGGAGCTGAAGGACACCATCGTGGAGACCATGCAGAAACATGGCATCCCCCTCGGGGCCTCAGAGGCCTCCGTCAGGCTGGCCAAAGAGTAAGGCTGTGTGCGGGATGGCTTGTAGGGTCCATGCCAAAGCAATTTATAAATCTGAAAAGATTTGAAGAAAACAGACAGTGTTTGCAGGAACTAAAGAGTAAGGCTGCGTGCGGGCTGGCTTGTAGGGTCCATGCCAAAGCAATTTATAAATCTGAATAGAAATCTTAAAAGATTTTGAAGAAAACGGGGCATGCTGGCAGGGTTCCTTCCAAAGCAATTTATAAATCTGAACAGATTTTGAAGAATAAAGGGCATGCTTGTAGGGTTCCTTCCAAAGCAATTTATAAATCTGAAAAGATTTTGAAGAATAAAGGGCATGCTTGTAGGGTTCCTTCCAAAGCAATTTATAAATCTGAACAGATTTTGAAGAATAAAGGGCATGCTTGTAGGGTTCCTACCACAGCGGTTTATAAATCTGAAAAGATTTGAAGAAGACGGACAGTTTTTGCAGGAACTAAAGAGTAAGGCTGTGTGCGGACATGCTTGTAGGGTTCCTACTACAGCAATTTATATATCTGAATATAAATCTGAAAAGATTTTGAAGAAAATGGGGCATAGTTGTAGGGTTTCTTCCAAAGCAATTTATAAATCTGAAGGGATTTGAAGAAGACAGACAGTTTTTGCAGGAACTAACGAGTAAGGCCATGTGCGGGCATGGTTGTGGGATTCCTACCAAAGTAATTTACCATATTTTTCAGACTATAATGCACATCTTATTATAAGATAATTTGACATAAAACTCAGATTTTGTTATTACAGTTTCTTACTGTATCATCAGTCATATTATAAGGCGCAGGGGTCTCAGTCTAGGAAAAAAGCATCGCCTTATAGTCCGAATAATGTGGTATCTAAAGCGATTTGAAGAATAAAGGGCATGGTTGTAGGGTTCCTACCACAGGGTTCCTCCTAAGAAAAGGTAAAAAATGAAGGCGGAAGTGGTGGTGGGTTGCATGATGAGTGAGCAAGATAGCGGAGAGCGGATGAATGATTGGGTGTGGTGTGAGAGTTACATATTTGTTTTAATGTAAATTTATGTTTCATATTTTTATTTTGATATATCTCATCTTATTTTACACGGTGGAAGACAAGTTTCCATGTGCGTTGTACAATGCCAATGGACAATAAAGAAACTTAAGACTTATGACAGCAGTTTATCTGAACAGATTTTGAAGAATCAAGAGCATGGTTGTAGGGTTCCTACCAAAGCAATTTATCTGAAAAGATTTTGAAGAAAGCAGGCAGATTTTGCAGGAACTAAACAGTAAGGCAATGTGCAGGCCTGGTTGTAGGGTTCGGTGAGTGTGAAAAGACTTTCAGAAAGCAGTAAGACAGTTTTGACAGGAACAGGAACTGTGTAGTTGTTGTTTTTTGTGTTTTTTACAAAACGCCAGAACGGTCTATCTGAAAAGACCTATAGTAAGCAGTAAGACAGTTTTTGCAGGGAGTAAAGAGTAAGGATGTGTAGATGGTTAATGCAAAATCGACGGTTGACTGCCAAAACTATCTATCTGAAAAGATTTAGCGAAAGCAGTTATGACAGTTTGGAAAGGAGCTAAAGAGTAAGGTAGTGCAGAAGGTTGTTGCAAAAGAAGGGTTTCCTGCCATACAGTGTATATGAAAAGACTTAGAAATCACTTTTACGAAATCGAGTTGTTCAGAGTTGGAATGCGCTAGAATTAACCACAAAAATGGCACCAATACTAACAAAATGCAAGAGTTTTCTGAATGATTTTCCCAAGAAAAATGTAGATTCACTCAACTTTGATGAGTGACTACATCTCACGCAAGCAGCAAACCATGACTAATCATGAATATGTAAAACAATAATGACGGGACATTTAAAGGCTTCAAGGCCTGTCTAGTTGCTATGCTTTTACCTATACCTACAGAGAAAGCAGACAGTTCAGACAGGAACTGAAGAGCAAAGCTGCGTTGATGGTTGTCACAAAAACAAGGGATGTTTGCCAAACTGGTCTATCTGGAAAAAAAAATTGACACAAGCCGTGTTGGTAGGAACCTCTAAAAATAATCATGACAATTCCCATTTTCAGAGGATCTTGTTTTGGGACTTTTGTAAAGGATAAGTTGTTAAATGTGGTTTGGTTGAGAGAAAGGCGAGTGTGAAAAATGTCTGTGTGTGTTGTGATGTTGTAAGTGTGTGTGTGTAAGTGTGTCAGAGAGACAGTGATGTGAGAGAGAAAGTGATTTGTTTAATATCAGTAAAAGAAGAATGAGGGGTAATATGAATATAATCATGCATTGTATAGAGCATGAAATGAACCAAATTTTGTGCATTTGACATATTACATTTTTTAAAGGTTTAGAAAATGGAAGTTAATCATGATGGATTAAATCATGTCAAATGCAAGGTATATTTTGCGATAGCATATGTAATGTTTAATTTTTTAGTTGCTAATATCTGAATTATTTTTATTATATGTGGACTAACTTATTAATGATTTTAATTTGCTACTTATGTTCCTTAAAGCACACCAAAACAAGGCAGTTAATACAATGTCCATCCATGTACAAATGGTTTTATTATGCAATGTATATTACGTAATTAAAGCGTGGTCATATGTGGAGCATGTGAGAAGGCTTGGGCAAGTCTGACTTTTAAGTGATGTCTGGCAAACTTTGGTCAACTCTCAGGAATATTGTATTTTAGACTGTCAGTGTAACACATTTGTTTTCATCTGGTTTGTGACATTGAACTAATAAACATGCTGAAGAAACCATTCCTTTCACACAGAGTGACGTGTGCTCAGTTGGGTGTATGGTGTTAGTTGTGGTTGTTTATTCATTTCTAAAAAATGAACAAACAAATCACTACAAAAAAATGTATATAAAGCAAAACAAATTTTAAAACTGTAAGTGAAAATGTGTACAAAATTTGCCAGGCATCGGAGAAGTTGGTCTTGCCAATGGTTTTAGGTATTTTGATTAGCGTATTTTGCTGACTATAAGGCGACGCTTTTCCCCCCAGACTGAGACCCCTGCGCAAAATCTGAATTTTGATAATATGGGGGGTGCGTGTGAAGATTGAAGTTCGGATAGTAAGAAACACATAAACCCAGTGGCATTGTCATTTGGTCAAAATGTACAAAATCTGAATTTTTTTTTTTTAAATTGGGTGGCGCGCCTCTGTCTCCAATTTTCACAAACGCCTCTGTGCACCTTATAGTCTGAAAAATACAGCTTGTACATGTTTGTGTCAAACCACAAGGACAGGGCAGATAGGAGTTTGGCTGTGCTATGTCCAACTATGACAGACATCAGAGGAGGCTGTTTGTGTCAAACCACAAGGACAGGGCAGATAGGAGTTTGGCTGTGCTATGTCCAACTATCACAGACATCAGAGGAGGCAACTGCTATTCCGATAAACTAAACTGACATCAGGTGTGTTTATTGGCTACTATGCCAACTACAGACATCAGATGTTTGTGTCAAACCACAAGGACAGGGCAGATAGAAGTTTGGCTGTGCTATGTCCAACTATGACAGACATCAGAGTAGGCAACTGCTATTCCGATAAACTAAACTGCGGTGTGTTTATTGGCTACTGCAACGACCAAATTTTGCAAGAGTGAATGCCCTTGGTACATGCTTGAGTACTGACAAAACAAGGGAGTAACTCGCCAATAACCCTATTTGAGGCCACTTAATGGCTGCCTTTTGCAAGAGTGAATGCCATTTTGGATACTGACCAACAAGGGCTTAACTCTCGCTGTCAAGGGCGTTAATAACCCTAGTTGCAGTGGCCAATAGTGGAGATGCCCTGCCCAGGGGACATCCCCACTCTCTCAGCCAAGAGGACTCCAGGACAGTTGGTGTTGTGGAAGGTCCTCAAAGGCCAACTGGTCTGCAAGGCTTCAGCACTCAGAGCCAGTGCATAGGCCTCCTAGTTTGAGAGTCATAGAGACAGACATGCAGGCATGGTATATTCACTTCTGGTAAACTCTTTTGAGTATTTGTATTTTATTTTATTTTTTTAATTCTTTTGAGTATTAATCTATCTAGAAAGCATTGACAAAGTACAAAGCTCTGTTTAACCCTTTCACCACCAACGTCACATTTTTGCACCACAATGATTTAACACCCATGTCACTAAAAGGCATCAAATCAGGGTGTGTTATCCATAGACCCTGTTCTCTTAATTTTGGGAGGTAATGATAGGCCTTGCTTTGAATATGTCATAGAGGAATCCCCAATATTACAGACAATTTTTTTTCTCTAACTAGGTAAGTTTAATGGGAACAAATTTTCTCCAAAAAATGGCTGGCGGTGAAATGGTTAAAAGAGACAGCTCAGTTTTAAATTAATTTTGTTTAAAAGACAGCTTTTTTTTGTTCGCTCACAGTTTCCTATCAATTATTGAGTGCAGTTGCGTTGTGCTGCGCTTATGTGCCTAACTGAGAAATAGTTAGGCCCAGCATGTCCGTCTTCGGCTGGAGGAAATCTTTGTAAGAGTTTCCAGAACAGAGGCAGGAGGCTGGACCAGTAAGGCAGAAAGATGACAATAAGTGAAGGGAAAAGGCAGAGTCAAAGAGTGACGGATTAGAGGAAGTTACAAGCACGGAACTTCCAGAAGGGGGGTACTATTTCTACAAAAATCACACCCACACGCACACATGCATACACACACACAAGCACACGCGCACACACACACACACTTCAAACATGCTCAAATACATACTCTGGTTTATGTTCACTCACTCACACATGCAACCACACACAAACATGCATTGCTTGTGCGCATGTACACACGTACACACACACACACTCTCCCTCTCTCTCTCTCTCTCTCTCTCACACACATTCACACAAAAACTTGATTATAATTGTTTAATAATAACTCTGGTAAGCAGTTTAAAGAGTAATACTATCATCTGACACAAAACCAGACCACCCTACATGATCTCTATTTAAACAGCACACCATAATTTGGAGGAAAGCGCATAAAAAATGTGCCGATGAGGCTTACCGAGGCGTGGTTACCGCTACACCTATCTATATTGTTAAAAACTCGGGACTTTACGTTGCACTGCCTCCGGGCATTGCCTCCAGTATTGTTCCCACCATATTTGTATTTACAAATGTCCCATATGTGTCTGATTCAGACCAAGAGGACGTAAAACACCATTTTCGCTCGCTTGGAGGAAAGCGCTGAAAGTTAACAAAAGAAAAATAACATTACCATATTTTTCGGACTATAAGGCGCACCCACTAAATTTTTCAAAAAACTAAAGATTTAGTTATTATGTATTCTTACTATATTATCAGTCATATTGTAAGGTGCAGGGGTCTGAGTCTGGAGAAAAAAGTATCGCCTTATAGTCTGTAGAACATGGTGCACTAAAGCAGAATCTGAATAATAATAATATAGCGCCTATTCTCTGATTTAGGGCTCTAAGCGCTTTACATATTTAATACAAATACAACATAGAATATGCATTATCTTATACAATCAGAACATGACGAACATACATAAATGTTACATGAGTAGAATATAGAAAAGTACATATATACATGACGAACGTACATACATTTTACATGAGTAGAATATAAAAAAGTACATATATACATGACGAACGTACATACATTTTACATGAGTAGAATATAAAAAAGTACATATATACATGACGAACGTACATACATTTTACATGAGTAGAATATAGAAAAGTACATATATACAAAGGCATTAAACGATGCATAGATTACATGTGAAACATTCCGCAGTGAAGGATGTTTTGTGTTGGTTGGCATTAAATGTACTTTATTTTCACATACCGTATTTTTCGGACTATAAGGCGCACCTTTGTATAAGGCGCACCCCCAAATGTTACCCAAATTTCAGATTTTGTTACTATATTTTCTTACTATTTCATCAGTCACATTATAAGGCGCAGGGGTCTGAGTCTTTGAAAAAAAAAGTATCGCCTTATTGGGGTCTGCAACGAACACCTTTTTCAAGAGTGAATGCCCTTGGTGGGTGGGGGAAGATGGTTCAGTACTGACCAAACAGGGCGATAACTCTCACCAATAACCCTATTTGATGCCACTAAATGGCTGCCTTTCGCAAGAGTGAATGCCCTTGTCAGTACTGACCAGCAAGGGCATCACTCTCACTGTCAAGGGCGTTAATAACCCTAGTTGCAGAGGCCTATAGTCTGAAAAATACGGTAGCTTTCAACTGGATGAATTTAATTCTGTATTGACCATCACAACTATAAAATTAAAAAAACCATCTGAACATTTAGTAGTTTTTAACGCAAACTGGTTGATGTAAATACTAAAAAAAAATTTTTTCTTAAAAGCATGCTAATTTTACTAGATTTTTTTTCTTCTTCAATCTTCAGTAGTTCTTGGCCACACACCCACATTGGCCATACTGTCTAAATAGGCTCATGGTAGAAGTCCTTTGTAGAATGCAGTATCAGGCAGTGGTTTAGTTGAAGATTATTCTTCACATACCAAGTAATTTTCTATAGATAAACAGTTATAATTTCTTAAATGAATTTCGGCACAAAAAGTTCAGCTAACACTGCCACCTAAGCATTAAAAAACATGACAGTTTGTGTCCAAATTGAAAAATAATTTAAGGCACAAAAACTTAAGTTAACACTGTCACCCAAACATAATTTAAAAAGCATAACAATTTCTGTCCATACAAAACAAATAATTTAAGGCACAAAAACTTAAGTTAACACTGCCACTCAAGCATTAAAAACATGACAGTTTGTGTCCAAATTGAAAAATAATTTAAGGCACAAAAACTTACGTTGCAACTGCCACCCAAGCATTAAAGAACATGACAGTTTGTGTCCAAATTCAAAAATAATTTAAGGCACAAAAACTTACCTTACAACTGCCACCCAAGCAATATAAAACATGACAGTTTTTGTAAAAACTGAAAAATAATTTAAGGTACAAAAACTTAAGTTAACACTGCCACACAAGCATTAAAAACATGGCAGGTCATTAAATTTAATAATAATTTAATAATTTAAATCAACCTATTATAATAATTAATATGTTTCCCCAAGAAATTTGAGATCAACATTTTGTTGTACATAAAAGCACTTGGTAAAATATTATTGTTCTCGTTCCCCCCTGCTTCAGAGTGGACCTGCCCAAGTTTGAGGTCATAGGTCAATGGTCGGTGGCCAGCCAGGGAATGCGGCAGAAAACGGCGCTGATGCAACTGCCGGTGCAGACCACTAGACTTCAGGTCAAGGTCAGTGGGGAGAAAAAGTATGCGCACGTACATGCACACATAATGAAAATGAAAAAGAAACACCCGAAGGTGCTGATGAGACCCAGAGATGTATCGGCCATGCCTGCTCTATTAACACTAGAGCAGCCCTGCTCCAGCCCTGGAAATCCATCAAGGTCCGAGGAGAAAATTGTACGCGCACATACATGCACACATACATGCATGCACAGAAGCATGCTCGCATGGATGCATTCACATTGACTTGCACACAAGCACACACTTGAGCCATGATTATTGTGATGCTTTGTTTGTTTCAATTCTATTTTAATATGGCAATTAGATTGTAATTGCGCATGCATAGTAGAGTTTGACGTAAAGCAACCAACCAATTACAGTTGGACTATGAGCTGGTAAAAATGCAGCAAGCAGCACACATTGTGTTTGTGTGATTATTGGGTCCATTAGGATTACAGTACACACTACACACGAACGTCACAATGATATTCTTGTTTTTGATCTAGGGCCCAGTAGCGATGTACGTGTCCCACAAGAAGCTGGATCGCACAGAGACGAGGTCGTCAGTGTTCACGGAGCAGGAAGCCTACTGGACTCTGCCGCTGGAGGAAGGCAACATTATCTGCGACATCGCTGTCAGCAAAGGTAGGTTTTGTGGGGAGGTTTTGTTTTGAGGCATTACCTCCAAAGATCGTAATGCGTTAGTTGAATGCAGTGGGGAGACCAGTGAAAGCTGAAAATCTGACAAATGCGTACCTCACCCATTATGGGCTCCTTCCCCTACCTTGGCAGCATCGTCAGCAAACAAGGCGGCACGGATGAAGATGCCAAGACAAGGATAGGAAAAGCAAGATCAGCCTTCCTGCAGCTCAAAAAAACATCTGGAACTCATGAGTCCTGTCGCAGCAAACAAAGCTAACAATTTTCAATTCCAATGTCAAATCGGTACTGTTGTATGGGTCAGAGACGTGGAGGATGACAAAGTCTACATTACACAAAGTGCAGACATTCATCAGCAGCTGTCTTAGAAGAAGCCTCCAAATTCATTGGCCAGACAAGATCAGCAGCACTGATCTGTGGCAAAGGACTAACCAGTTGCCAGTGGAGAGCCAATGTGGTAAAAGAAGGTGATGGTGGATTGGGCACGCACACTAAGGAAGCCAGCGTCAAACACCACCAGACAAGCTTTGACATGGAAAACCCCAAGGCAAAAGAAAGAGGGGCCGGAAAAGAAACACCTGTTGAAAAGCCCTCCTGGTAGACACCAGAAAGATGGGCCTCACCTGGAACCATCTAAAGGCAAGGGCAAAGACAGGGGACTGTGGAGGTCTCTCGTTGATGGCCTATATCCTGGAGGGGGTGCAAGGCTAAACTAACTAACTACCACTAGCCCATTATGGCCATGTGGCTTGGGAACGCAGAAGGAGAATAAAAAGATTTTGAGTCATTTCAAGTACTCTATTTTCCAATCAACAAAGTGCATCCATAATTACGACAGTGCGTGAGAAGACAAAGCATCATGGCATTTTTGCATAAATTATGATGTTGCTTCAATAACACTACAGCAAAGACTCATAATTGGTATGTAGAAAACAGGGTTTGAATATCTGTGCTAGTTTTGATTTTAGGGCGTTTGACATTTGATGTTTAAGAAAATCCCAGCCAGGCTTCCAGCAGCTGCCTAAATTGTTAGCACAAAGTCATTGTCAGACACGATGGACTGGCACACACACATGCACCATATACAAACACAGATATGAGCGTGCACACTTGCACACACACACACACACACATACTCTGGCATGCAAATGCACAAGCATACATGCACATGTTCAAACACTGACATGCCGTGCGCACACACACACACACAAACTCACAAGCACACACACACGCTCTGGCATGCATGTGCACATGCACACATGCACCATGTACAAAAACAGACATGCGCACACACATACACACTCACACACACACACACACACACACACACACACACACACACACGCATGCACGCATGCACACGCACACGCACACACACACACACACACACACACACACACACACACACACACCTTCAATCAACTCTTTCACTTTTTCTCTCTCAGTGGGTGATCGAAGCCCCGGTCAGGACAAGCACGACATCGTCCATGTGGCCACAGCCAACCCCATCTGCCTGTACAGCGTCAACCCCCAGACCAGCGCCTGCACCTTCATTGACCTCTACGACGTCTTCCCCTCCACCACCGGGGTCTTCAAACCCCGCGTCAAGGTCACCGCTCTGGGAGCGCCCATGGACGACTGTGTCGTACTGCACGAAGAAGTGGTGAGCTGGGGCACGGGTGAAAGTAAAACATTCTCTCCATCATCAAATGACTTGGTTAGGTTAGGATATAGGGACTAAAACATAGCTGTTAGGCTTTCAAACGTCCCATTCTTAATTATATAATTTATAATGTACAAGGCTTATCGTGACACTCAAGTTTTAGATAATCATTCATCATATTCGTATGTCAAATTTTTATAATATTCCCAGTTGTCTAATAGATTTTTGAAAATGTTAGTATTTAGTGCTTGTTTAATATTAATTGGTAACTTGTTCCACAAAGGTGCAGTTCTGTTAGTAAAACAGTATTTTCTAAGATTAGTCTTGCTCTATTCAATAAATATTTTGTCAACACTGTTTCTAGTTTTGTCAACATTTGATAATTTAAAGAAATCTTGTATGTTTAGGTCATCAATATTGTTAAAACATGTTTCAGTGTTCTCTGAATCTTCCCATTCCTGAAGCGGTGACCGCATTCAAAATAATTTCCAATGTGTGTGTATCTGTGCAAACAGGATGGGTGGAGATAGTGTTAGAATTGCATGTCAATCATATAGTTTTAATCTGCCGTCAATATTGGCAGAAATGTTTGATTTTGTAAGACCGTGGTTCCCGGATGACAAGATGGCCAATCATGAAGACTCTTTCTGTTAGTTTTTTGAATCCTGATTTTGGGAGCATGCCTGAACGACTTTCATGCATGTGGGCTGGTGAGGAGGGTGTACTTGAGTGTGCTTCACCTTACAATGCTTTGGCTCATTTTTGTTGTTGTGTCGTTTCACTACACTATTTTACAGAATACATGGCATTTTTTCCCCAGACTGAGACCCCTGCGCCTTATAATTATGACTTGTAATATAGTAAGAAATTTATAACAAAATCTGAATTTTGTGTAAAATTTTGGGGTGTACTTCAAACAATATGATGTGGGTTTTAGTTCATGAAATAGGCTGCTGCTTTTATGTTGAAATGCTTTTTGATAGTTTGATTGTTGTATAAGAACTTTGTTTATGGAATATTTACAAACAAACGTAGTTCTGATAGTGAACTTTGTTTATGGACTATTTACAGACAAACATAGTTTGGACAATAAATTGTGTGACTTGTGACTTGTGAATGGTGAAATTTGTTTGTGAACTATTTACAGGCAAATGTAACTCTGATGGTGAACTTTGTTTATGGACTATTTAGACAAACGTAGTTCTGATGGTGAACTTTGTTTATGGACTATTTACAGACAAACGTAGTTCTGATGGTGAACTTTGTTTATGGACTATTTACAGACAAACGTAGTTCTGATGGTGAACTTTGTTTATGGACTATTTACAGACAAACGTAGTTCTGATGGTGAACTTTGTGTATGGACTATTTACAGACAAATGTAGTTCTCATGGTGAACTTTGTGTATGGACTATTTACAGACAAATGTAGTTCTGATGGTGAATGCCGAGAATGGGGAGATCACTCGACTGCTCAGTGAAAGCATGCCGGAAACACCACCCGAGAAGCGTCGATTTACCACCGTCACACCCCAGATCAAGGTACAGTGTCACTGTAACTACCATATTTACATGGATGCTCCTTCTTTCAGGATGTCCTGAATTGCAGGATTTTTAAATTGCCTAGAGCCGGCATCGCCGGATTATGAGAATTTGAGAAACAACGATTTTCTTACACACACACAAAACTTGTACAATAAAAAAGGGCCTATATAAGCATTTGCTATATTCAAAGGAATGTAGCACTTGTACTATTCTAGAGGGGTGAAAAAAAAGAGCAATAAATGTGTGTGTGTGTGTGTGCTGCTGCCTTCCTGCACTCCGCCGGGGCTGCCCCCTTGCAGGATTTTTGAAATTTCCCAGGAGCAGCCATGTATTTATCGGACTATAAGGCGATACTTTTTCCCCAGACTAAGACCCCTGCGCCTTATAATATGACTGATAAAATAGTAAGAAAATAGAGTAACAAAATCTGAATTTTGTGTCAAATTTGGAGGGGTGAGCCTTGCAATAAGGTGTGCCTTATAGTCAAAGAAATACGGTAGGTTTGTTTTGGCGTGTGGGTATTATTGCATGTTTCAATGTTCATAGCTTGCCTCTTTCGTAGTGGTGTTGAAGTGTGGCATGACTGTTGATCGCTGCTGGTTAGTTTGTGTTAGGTTGGCTTTGATGTCCAGGTTGGCATTGATGTGCACACACATAACTGTTTCAACATACACACACACACACACACACACACACACACACACACACACACACACACACACACACAACACACAAAACAGACACACACACACACACACACAAACACACACACACACACACACACACACACACACACACATATATACACACACAGACGCACACACTCACACACACACACAACACACACACACACACACACATACACTCTGTTCTGTTTTTCTCTCTTTCTCTATATTTTATATGTCTGTTGCTTTCTCTCTCTCTTTTTTTTCTTTTTGTGTGCTTTGTTTTGCAAGTCTCTCCTTTGAACAACAGAGACGATGATATAGTGATGATTAAATTTTAATGCCTGTCATAAATTTTATTTACAGGGAATATGAAATTGTACTCCTTTGATTATAAATTTCTTATCTATTTATATTTTTGGTTGCTTTTTGTTTGTTTATATTTTATTTGTGCAATGTTATTGTTTGGCGAATGCTTTATAACAAATGGGTACCATAATTTATCTTGTACTTGTGGCTTTTTTTTTAGTTAGATTTTGTAGCATCTATTTTAATTACCAGTACTTTAATTTCATTTGTTTCTGTTGTATCTTTCCTTTCAGAATCCTTACAGAATGTGCAGCAATGCCAAGGTGGACCCCAAAGGCACTGTAGTGTTCTACAAACTTGGCCAGTAAGTCTATTTCGGTTTTACATTAGAGATAGACTTCAGCATTTCACTGCTAGTGTTCTACAGAACTTCCTGAAGGTGGGGGAAGTATTTGTAAGAAAGAGCCCTGGGGAAGTTTGAGAGCCATGATGATGGCATTCTCCTTGCTTGCAAGGTTTTTTTGTGGGAAGATTTGGGTCTCCATCTTCAGGCTCTCTGGTGGATGAAGAAGCCGATACGGGAAGAGCAGAGTTCTAGTGCAGACAGGATTTGGAGCCGCTGCAGCCTTGACTCTTGATTTTTGGCTCACATCGTGTTAACTTTGTGTGTATGTGTGTGTGTGTGTGTTGCGTCTGTGGTCTAATCCCCAAACTTTAACGTTGGCATTCTCTCGGGAAATAGAAGGCGTACATTGTTCAAACTTTGCATACACATAGATGTTTATGCATGCTTTCAAACAATAATGATTTGAATAATTAAATACTTAAAACAATACTGTAAACATATAGCAAACCGATAACATTTTAGATTAGTGGGTTAGAGAGTATTCAACAGGCAACATGAGTTAAGGAACTCATCAACACTGAAAGCCTCGATAGCTCATTGGTAGAGTGTCTGTCTCGGCACAGGCATCATTTGTACTTTAAAATTGTATTGGCAATCTTGTACTTTAGACACCCCCCTCAATCTTTGTTTGTTGTTGTCCCACATATGCCTGTTCGAGTGAGCCTTGAAGGCTTTGCCTCTTGTCTCAATTGTTTCTCAACGGCAGTGACTTTTTCTTTTTTTTGAATTTCTGCTGGCTCCTTGGATAGTATGGCGCCATTTATCATGATCTGAAACTTCCTGTTGCCAGGTCTGAATCTGGATCCCGATCAAAGAAAGCCATGGTCATTCACAAAAGACAAAACTGTAAACCTGTGTAAACAGGTGTAGAGTGGCACAGAGGTAACACGTTCGCCTTGTGTCAAGTAAACCCGAGTTCGAACCTGGGTACAGGGGATTTTTCCTCTCACTTTGCACTAGGCCTTACGGTCTGAACGTGGAGTCTTTCGGATGATAAACTGAGGTCCCATGTGCCCATGCACTTAGCACACGTTAAACCCAGTGGCAATGAAAAAGTTGTCATTTGGTCAAAATTTACCCACCCACCCTTTCCTTCCTCATCAATCACACAAAAATTGCATGCCAAAAACAACAACATTGGGTGGTGCGCCTCTGGCTGCGATGCGCTCTCCAGGTGGGAGCAACCCAAATTTCACAGAGACGCCTCTGTGACTATAAAGTACCTAATATAAAAAAAATTAAAATGTGAGCGTGTTTGTTACATTTAACTAATTAAATGTTTGTTGACTTGTGAATGCCAATAAAAATCTCTCAGAATGCTAAGTATGCAAGTTGTTATTTATGATATAATAACTTCTACACATACATCAGTGTTGATACTCAAAATTGCCATCTGCCGTCTGAAAATCAGTGTGTCACTGAATGTAGTAAATTATCACTGGTCTCATAGTTTAAAAAAAAAGTAAAAACAGACCTAAAATATTCAAGTGACCCTCTAAGCATCTAGAGATACGTTTTGCATGCTGACCCCCTCATTTTGAAGACATAAATAGAAATGCAAGAAAGACATGTTTTATTTGTACTGTTGCAGAAGTGATGTGGAGGTGTTCAACGTTTTGGAAGGCATGTCTCACTCGGTGTCCCTCCCCATCAACATTCAGGCTTGCCACCCCATCGACAGCAACCAGTGGCTTCTGTCTGAAGTGGACACTAACAGGTTGTGTATGTGTGTGTGTGTGTGTGTATTCTGCCTGCCACCCCATCAACAGCGACCAGTGGCTTCTGTCTTGCTTTGTTTACTAACAGGTTTTGTGTGTGTGTGTGTGTGCATGTGTGGGTGGGGATGCGCGTGTGTGGGTGCATGCATGCCTGTACATGCAGTCTGTATGTGTGAGTACAAGTGTGCATTCTTATGCGTATGTGTAAAAGCAAGTAGGTGTGCTAAAAATTTCTTGTGTGTTTTTGTGTATGCACAATATATGTTACATGGAAATATTGAGCATTTAAATACAAAGTGTCAAGAAAATAAAGTAAAAAACCTGAAAACAAACCTGATTTATTCACAAATTTTAGCCTGACATGTGTTATGCTATCCTTTTGTTGAAGTATGTGTGTGTGTGCGTGTGCGTGCACACGCACGCACGCGTTTAATGATTTAAGTAATTGAGTAATCAAGAATTATGAGGAGGAATTTCAGAAAAGATTACTTTCACCCCTCCGACTTCAAAGTTTCGCCAGATATCTTTCTAAAACATGGCTAGATATGAATAATCATCAGTTTTCACAGGATCAGTGTGTTATCGTAAAGTGATAAAAATGCTTTTGAAACGAAAGTGCACCGTTTCATTTCAGCAAGTACCTGTTGGAGCGAACCGGAGAGGACGAGTTTGTGCTGAAGCCTGTGTCAGAGACGGGAGGTAAGGAAAAACAGCAACAAAAGAATAGGAATTGTTCGGAAATAATTAAGGGGAGAAATTTCATGGTGTGTGGCAGTGATCTTGCCTAATTCAATCGGTCAAACAGGGGGAGTTACTCTACCTTCAGGTAGACCCCCAGCTCTCGGCTTCTGTGTTTGATTATACTTACATTACTTAGAACACCATGCGTCATTTTAAAATTGATGTTATTTATATTTTTACGTCACATTTTGCAAGTTCTCTCAGTTTGTGGATACTGGACACCCCTCATTTTTCTAAAAAAATGTTTGCAAGTCGCTGACTCCATCCTGCGGTTTCAAGCTTCAACGCCATTGTTGCATTGTTGCTATGGAATTTGACCGAGTAATGGAGGTAAACAATTCTAATTTTTATGAAGTGCTCTCCCCTATTTTTTTTCCGAAAATCGTCTATTGGGAGAAAACAGTTTTTTCCTGGTTGTTTCAAGCAGGATCATTGTACAGCGCAGCTTTTATTTAATCAAAAAAATGTTAATGATGAAATTACTTCATTTATTATGACTAAGGGCTTGCGCACACTACACGCGGAAACCCATATCGGCAATCCGTAAGTAAGTATAAGAAATAAGCGGACAGGATAGGCGCATGGTTTTCCATGTGCGCTTATCCCATCTGCTTATTTCTTACTTTCTTTTACTTACTTACGGACTGCAAATTTCTTTTTTTTGAGGTTGTAGGTGTTTCTGTATGATACGGCATCATGTTGGAGATCCACAGCGAGAACTAGCTGGCTGGGTCATGGTAGATTAGGTTCTCTCCACCCCATCCACCCTGTCCCTCCATCCCCCCCACCAACTTCGAACTTAGTACCACAACAATCAAACTGTTGATTTTGGGTAGTTAACCAGAAGAAGTCTGAAAGGTTACTGTGTTTGTCTTTCACCGCCGGTGTCTGCATGAAACCTTTCTGCAGGTCACGGAGCCATGAAGATCACGCAGATGACCTCCTCCCCCATGGCTGACTCGGTGCTGAGCAGAGCTCTAGACCAGAAGATCAGCTCACCCAATCGACTGGCAGTCACCCCAGACACCTATGCCTCCGTGCTGCTGGGATTTCCTGATCTGGTAAATGATTGGAGAAACTGGGTTGTTGCTTTGTGTGTTCTGTGGGCATGGAAAAGTAATGAGTTGTTGACTGCCGATCCAAAAGAAACTGACCGGGGAATTGGTGATATGATGGGTCGAAGGAGGGAGATGGGGTTGATCTTTCGAGCCTAGATCTTTGTCAAAACTGAAGCCTAGCTCTTTGTCAAAACTGAAGCCTAGCTCTTTGTCAAAACTGAAGCCTAGATCTTTGTCAAAACTGAAGCCTAGATCTTTGTCAAAACTGAAGCCTAGATCTTTGTCAAAACTGAAGCCTAGCTCTTTGTCAAAACTGAAGCCTAGCTCTTTGTCAAAACTGAAGCCTAGATCTTTGTCAAAACTGAAGCCTAGATCTTTGTCAAAACTGAAGCCTAGATCTTTGTCAAAACTGAAGCCTAGATCTTTGTCAAAACTGAAGCCTAGATCTTTGTCAAAACTGAAGCCTAGCTCTTTGTCAAAACTGAAGCCTAGATCTTTGTCAAAACTGAAGCCTAGCTCTTTGTCAAAACTGAAGCCTAGATCTTTGTCAAAACTGAAGCCTAGCTCTTTGTCAAAACTGAAGCCTAGATCTTTGTCAAAACTGAAGCCTAGCTCTTTGTCAAAACTGAAGCCTAGATCTTTGTCAAAACTGAAGTCTAGATCTTTGTCAAAACTAAAGCCTAGCTCTTTGTCAAAACTGAAGCCTAGATCTTTGTCAAAACTGAAGCCTAGATCTTTGTCAAAACTGAAGCCTAACTCTTTTTTAAAACTGAAGACAGGGCTGCACTGAGAGGTGTCTTTCTTGTTCTGGAGATGATGACAATTCACAAAGTTCAGATGAAGGGAGTCAGGGTGAGGGGTAAGGAGGTAAAAGTTAAAAACAATTCACCTCTCAGTGCTGCCCTGTCTTCAGTTTTGAAAAAGAGCTAGGCTCAAAAGCTCAACTCTGTCTCCCTCCTTCGATCCATCACACTACAATTTCCCAGGTTAGTTTATAATTAATAGACTGCAAATCGTTATTGAGAAAGATAGATTTTGTTGGTGGTCGTGGGGTGTGTGTCTGTGTGTTGTGTGTGTGTATGTGGTGTGTGTGTGTGGTGTGTGTGTGTGTGTGTGTGGTGTGTGTGTGTATGTGGTATGTGTGTGTGGTGTGTATGTGGTATGTGTCTGTGTGTGTGTGTGTGTGTGTGTGTGGTGTGTGTGTGTGTGTGTGTGTGTGAGTTTGTGTGTGTATGTGTGTGCGCACACTAAATCAAACAGAACAGTGGAAGGTCAGCTCTCTATTCAGTTGACAGTCACTCCACACAACAGCTGTGTCTTCCACTCTTCTGGGCATGTTAGCTTTCTGGATCTGGCAAACTAAGACACAGGCAAATGCAGCATCCATAGGCAACAGGCAGAAATGAATGCAGACAGGAACGTGTGCACAGATAAAAACATATACAGGTACACTAACCCATGTACACACATAAACACACACATACAATTATGCATAAACATGCATACCCTCACACACATGCATGCACTTGCACACTTGTTTTCCTTTTGAACCTGTCATCATAAGACCTGTTACACAGTTTTACATCTCTCTGTATTCAATGCCTTTCTTTCAGTGGGAATGGGGGGGGGGGGGTGAACTTACTTCCCCTTCTGAAAGTTCTGTGCCTGTAACTTCCTCTAATCTATCACTCTCTTCAACTCTGCCTTTTCCTTTTGCTTTCTGTCATCTACATGGATTGTCTTTCTGACTTATTGGCCCATTCTTCTGCCTTTAAAAAAAAAATCTTCCAAATAATTTTTCTCCTTTGAGCTCCTCCAAAATCGGAATATGTCAGCTGTATGCAGCGGAGAGACCAGTGAAAACTGAAAAATGGACATATATGTACCTTACCCATTATGGCCGGGAATGCAGAAGAAGAAGAAGAAGAATGCCTTTGTGAACAGGGAACCAGTGAAGTTCACGCCGCCCCAAGGCCACCTCTTCCTGTGTCGAACGAGGTGAAGAGAGGCGACCCTTTCTTTGGCCTGGTGTCCAAGCCGGCCTCGCCCAACCCGGGACGTACCATCGCCCACCTGCCCGAGTCTGGACAGGTGGTGCGCGCCCTGCCCACCTGGCAGGTGCCCAAGGATGTGGCGCCTGAAGGTGGGTGGCTTTTGCAGGGGATGTTTTCTATCACTAGTATGTCCTTAACTCGTTCAAGTCGTTCCGGCCATATATGTGCGGAATTAATAGATAGCTGTCAATTTGATGCATTTGCTTCAAGGAAAGTAAATCTGTGTGCACGCCATACCTTGGTCACTTCTAAGCTCGCTTCGCTCCCTTACACCACAATTTTGCCTCTGTCTTTGCTTTTGTTGTGAGGAAACCATTGAGAGACTTAGTGCGATTTTTTTCACGCCAGAGGGCATGACGCTCGTGTGGGGCTAATCCTCTCTATATTATTAGTTGGGGATAAAGAAAATGAGAGAGAGAGTGAGTAGTCCAACCATCTCTCTCTCTCTTACTACGCCCAAGTAAGAAAATCGCGTGATAAGCCCCTAGTGCATTGACTGCCCTCTGGCGTGACAAATATTGCCATAGGTCGACCATTGATGTGGAGAGTTTTTCTATATAAAGTCTATATATAAAAAAAAGTCTGATCTACCGCTTCCCTATGTCTAAACCTGAAGTAAAAACCCGTAATCTTCTTTCATTTCTCTTTTTGTTTATGTATGTTTTGTTTGTGTGTATGGCTGGAGTGATTTGTGAGGGTTTTTTAATAATTCAAAATCTTTGCGATGCGAATGAGTTCATGCTTTTCTCTTTCGTCTCTTTCCACTTAGGCCTTCCTCCATTCACTCACACATTTATCCTTCCACTGGGGCAGTTGTGACTCCATGCGAGGAGCCTGACAGTCCTGCTCCTTCCACGAGTCTCTGCCTGTGGGGATACCTGGGGGTCTTTTGTACAAACAGTTCCCCCACCTTCTGGAAGTTCTGTGCTTGTAACTTCCTCAAATCTATCACTCTGCTTTTTCCTTTTCTTACTATCATCTACTATTTTCCGACTTATTGGCCCATTCTCCTGCCTAAAAAAAAAAAATCGTCCCAATTATGTTCTCATCGGAATGTGTCAGCTGAATGCAGTGGGAAGGAAAACCGGACACATATGTACCTCACCCATAAATGGCCTGGGAACGCAGAAGAAAAAGAAAAATACTTCTATATCTATATACTATATCTTGATTGTAATAGATGCCCCTCGCTTTGCCACATTTTAAAAAAAATTAAAAGTTTAAGAACTGTGTGTGTGTGTGTTCACACCTGTCTACATGGCTGTGTGTGTTTCAGCCAGTAGTAACGCAGATGTAAGTGGATTCCTGGAGGTGTCAGACTTGGCTGCACACAAGCTGAGATACATCCCTGTGCCTGGGTGAGTTAACTGAATAAGTGTTGTCTGTTTTCCTTTCAGTGACGCTGGAAGAAACCAGTACCATGCAGACTACGTTATATTCTACTATGATTACCGTAATTCACGGACTATAAGCCGCAACTTTTTTTTTGAAGTCCCCCCCCTGCGGCTAGTACAGTGCCATGGCCAAAACGTTACCGAAAGTGAAAGTAAACTGAACTCAGAGGCATCCTTGATTCAGACCTTTGATCTGTAGCCTTGTTCACGGTTGATGACAAAAAAATCACCTTGATTTCGATGTGTTTTTCATAAAATGACGATCTGTTTCGCAGTCCGACACTTTCGTTTTGGCAGTCAACACACCCGCGATCAACTCTAGACTCAACCGGAAGCAGACATCGCGCATCGCCACGCTTCCGCAGCTTATGCTTCGACGCGGCTTATGCGCTACTCTTTTCAGATTTTGTTTTAAAAGTAGGGGGTGCAGCTTATATTACGAAGCGGCTTGTAGTCCGTGAATTACGGTACATTGAAACATTGTAAGTTTTTGCACGATAGCTGCTTTCTTAGTACTTACAGATTATCGGTACTCAGATATGTTGTAGTGCATTTAACTCTTTGAACCCTCACAGTTCTAGCTGATAAATATTCACCAAGCTGGAAGAGAGCGAGTGAGTACTGCGTGCCCAGTGATTTGTTGAACATAGGCGCTAGTAGTCGCATTTTTCTACCCAGAAATGTTGTCATGGACAGGGCAGAATGAGTTAACTCAGTCTATGAATAATGAGGCAGAAGTATTGGAAGATAGTTTGCTAATGCTTACTTTTTTTTAATGAGATCATAAAGTATTCTTGACTTGACTTGACTTCATACATGATGAAATATTTCAGACAAATTTTGCATTTTTGTACAATTAGACTAATTTACATTAATATTTGGTACTATTGAAACTTTAAAAAACGGGGAAAAACCCACTGTAGTAATTCTTCTTCTTCGATCGCTCAGACAGTTTCCTGTCAGTTATGAGCGCAGATGCATCATGCTGCCATTATGCGCCTAACTAAGAAATAGGCCCAGCAAGTCTGACCTCGGCTCGAGGAAATCTTTTTGAAAGTGTTTCTTGAAAAAAGGCAGGAGAATGGACCAGTAAGGCAGAAAGATAGTAGATGACGTAAGCAAAGGGAAAAGGCAGAGTCAAAGAGAGTGACAAATTAGAGGAAGTTACAAGCACAGAACTTCCAGAAGGTGGGGGAACTATTTATACAAAAGACCCCCCCCTCCCCCCACACTGTAGTAATAACAAGGGAAATCTTACAGTTTATTGTAACATTTTTACCAAGCTGAAATGTTGTCCAACTCATACATTAATACAACTGAACTTCAGCATGTTCCTTGTGCAGGTCTCGCCAGGTGTCTCCCTACATGTCGTGGCTGCTGAGTGCCTCCGATGTGAGCGTGTTCATCGCACCCCTGTCGGATGATGGACTGGTCTCCGTGGATGTCGGGGGGTGTCTGCGCTTGTGGGAGACCTCCGTGGCCAACTTGGAACGCTCCCTGAACGAGTGGCGCAACATGATTGGCTATGACGACTCCAGGCCGCTTCAGGTGAGTCCACTTTTCAGCTGTGAGCTGTGTAGTCGTGTTTTTTTTTGAGGCATGAAAATGCCTACATTGCATATTCTGCATCCACAGTTGACATTATTTTGCTTTATTTTATTTTATTGAACCTTCATGTTGATCCAATTTCATCTTGAGTTGTTTGGTTTTTGTTACTGCTTAGAGATGTAGATCAATCAATCAATCAATCAGTCAAATAAAATAGTCAGTCAATTTGTCAGCCAATCAATCAAACATCAGTGGATCAATCTATCAACCAATCAATTAGTCGCTTGCTAACTCACTCACTCACTTAATCACTCACTCATTTAATAACTCGCTCACTCACTCACTCACTCAATCAATCAATCACTCGATCACTCACTCACTCACTCACTCATTAAATCAAGGTCATTATTACTTCTGGCTTCTCCTGGTTAGTCCATTTCCTTTCTCTCTTTTTTTTTATAGTTCTTTGGGTTCTCGTTTATTTCTAGCGGTGTGAAAATCCTAAATTGCATAGTATACGTATGAATTGTGTGTGGTGTGGTGTGTATGTGTGTGTGTGTGTGTGTGTGTGTGTGTATGTATGTGCATGCGCGCGCACATATATTTTTATCAGAAAATAGCAGGAGTCAAAAGATTTACAGAAAATAATTCTCGGGTGTTGTGTGGTGGGCAGGTGAACGAGGAGAGGGAGAGCGGTCGAGATCACGAGAACATTGACCCGAAGCATGGGGAGATCGATCCTCAGAACATGCCGCATGTGGGAGGGGGGAACTGGGCCGGAGGCACTGGTGAGTAGAGGGCTAGATGGGGGAGGGGAGGGGGGTTGGGGAAGAGCAGAAGAATGGTGGTTGTGGAGTGGGGAGGGGTGATGGGGAAGCAAAGGAGTGTTGGGGGAGGGGTGTTGTGTGTATGGTGTGTGTGAGGGGGCGGGAACATGAGTATGACTGTAAGTTTTCGGACTATATTATTATAAAGCACACAAATTTCAGATTTTGTTTACTATAATTATTTTCTTACTATATTTTTAGTCATATTATAAGGTGCAGGGGTCTCAGTATGGAAAAACAGTATCGCCTTATACTCCAGAAAATGCAGTATATTTCTAGACATAAGTGTTGTATTTTCAGGTGGCAGCAACACGGCAGGTCTGGGGGGCTTTGGGGGTCCCTATCGCCTTGATGCCGGACACCAGGTGTTCCAAGTGCCAGACTGGGAGAAGGAGGCTGTGCCACAGCATGTAAGATAGTAAAAATAAAACACTTATGTTCATTGAAAAGGGAAAAGAGGCTGTGCCACAGCATGTAAGATAGTGAAAATAAAACACTTATGTTCATTGAAAAGGGAAAAGAGGCTGTGCCACAGCATGTAAGATAGTGAAAATAAAACACTTATGTTCATTGAAAAGGGAAAAGAGGCTGTGCCACAGCATGTAAGATAGTGAAAATAAAACACTCATGTTTACTGAAAAGGGGGGAAAAACACAAAAAGAGAGAAAGAAAGAAAAACAAGCATGTAATGTGATAGGGGTTTCATTGGGGGGGAAAAACACAAAAAGATTTTAAACTTTTTTTTTTTCCCCTCCTCCGGAGGTGTGTGTGTGTTGAGTGGGGTGGGGGGTGGGCATGGGTAGATTGCACTGTTCCCAAAGAGAAGTAATGAGACTGGGTAAGAGAGCGAATGAGCTATAGAAAGCAAGAAATAAAGAAAGAGCATGAGAGAGACAAACAGACATAAAGAGAAACAGAGACAGGAAATATAAAGACACTGACAGAAAGAGAATTGGAATTGTTACGTTGAGCTATCCATCCATATATTGATACAGCTTGGAGAGAGAGAAAAGGAGACAAAGAGGGAGAAAGATATGGACAAAGAGAGGAGCAGACGTCAGTTTGCTTCACCGTTGGTTCTTTCTGTGTGCAGATCACTGAGGCAGCTCGAGCCATGGCTAAAAAGGCATACAAAGAAAGGTGAGTAAACTACTTGGCCATTGATTCTTTCTTCTTCGCTCAGTTTCCTGTCATATGAGCGCAGATGTGTCATGCTGCCGTTATGTGCCTAACTAAGAAATAGTTAGGCCCAGCATGTCTGCCTTTGGCTGGAGAAAATCTGTGTAAAAATGTCTAGAACAAAGGCAGGAGAATGGAACAGTAAGGCAGAAAGATAGTAGATGACAGTAAGCAGAGGGAAAAGGCAGAGTCAAAGAGAGTGACAGATTAGAGAAAATTGCAAGCACAGAACTTCCAGAAGAGGAGGAGGGTTGTATGAAGGACCCCCCGGTATCCCCATGGGAAGAGGCTCGTGGAGGGGGTGGGGTCATCAAGCTCCCCTTATGGAGGCACGAGGCATCCACCCACTGCCCCAGCCATTGATTCAAATAGCTTCTTCACTGCTTGACATTACCCTACAGTTTATTTATGTCTTTTCATATTGATGTTAATGACTTTGAAAAGCCATAGCTATAATCAAAACCTAAAATGCCTTAGTAACCTTTTGTGTGTGTGTGTGTATGCATGTGTGAGAAATCCAAGTCACACTGAATGATCATGGTCAGTTTTCAAGGATTGTTGCTAACACCTTTAGAGAGGAATTTTGCTTATTCAACGATCAATCCTTTGAGTGGTGGAGAAAATGTTAGAATTTTAAAAAATGTTTAAAAAATCCCTATTCATTATTTTTTTTTAAACAAACAAAAAAACTGCTCTCTAGAGTTACTTCCATTGCATAGATGACATCATCAATGATGTCATCATCTTCATGGCAAAATGATGTTTTTGAATATGATGAATAAGCTTATCCCAGTTGTTATATGCGTATGTGCAACTATGCCGAATGTACAAAATGAATGAAGGGGACACTTGATAGGCCGTGAGGCCTAGGCTTATGAGCCAGTCCCCCGCTATCACTATCACTTCATAAGAAAAATGTAGGCTTTATTTCCTGTTTTGTTTCAGATTGAGGGAGATAGAAATGAGTGAGTTTGACGGAGAAACGTACGAGAAGTTTGCCTCCAGCGTTCGTCGGCAGGTGCAATCTCTGCGCGTCATTCTGGATGCCTTGCAGGTGAAGTGTTGTTGTGGTGTGGCCCTTCTTCTTCTTCTGCAAGTTTTTGTGTTTGATATTGATCTTTTGCATATTTAACCCTTTCGCCGCCAGCCATTTTTCAGCCAAAAAATACCATTAAGCTTAACTGGGTAGAGAAAATCATCTGTAATATTGGGAATTTCTCTGTGAAATGTATAACATTAGGCCTATCCTTACCTCCCCAAATTAAGAAAATAGGGTCTTCAGATAACAGACCCTCATTTAATGCCTTTTAGTGATATGGGTGTTGAACCATTGTGGTGCATAACTGCAACATTGGCGGTGAAAGGGTTAATAATCAGTTCAATCATGTTTATTGTTATCTTCTGGCACATGTCGTAAAAAATTTCCATTATGAACTTTGTTTTTGTTGTGCAATAAAGTTTTTGAATTGTCTCGAATTGAATTGACTGTGTATGCAGGCAAAGGGTAAAGAGCGTCAGTGGCTGAAGAACCAATCGTACGGGGACCTGGATGACGCCAAGCTGATCGAGGGGCTGACCGGAGAAAAGGCCATCTATAAAAGACGAGGGGAGAAAGAGCCTGAGGTGAAGGGGAGAGAGAGAAATAGCGAGTACAGTGGAACCTCCCTTATAAGACCTTCCAAAATAAGGTCTTATAAGGGAGGGGTCCTATAAGGGAGGTAATCTTAACACTTACAAAGAAGGGCAATGTCTCTGAGAAGTTGGTCTTATGTGGGAGGGAGTCTTATAATGGGAGGTCTTGTAAGGGAGATTCCATTGTACGAATATGAATGTTTTACAAATGTTTTACTGAGGGTAAAACGGATAAGCTTCAAGAGCCTCTTTGCACCATGCCCTCTCTCACACACATTCACACCTTGCATCAAGCGGAAAAAAATTGTAAGAAAAAATCCAAAAGAGGGAGAGAAAGAGAGAGAGAGAGAGAGAGAGGTAAGACGTAAGACATTTTATTGCCTAAACACTTGTAATTGGTTCATTTCAATATGGGATTTTGGGGGAAGGGACATCGAACGCTGAGATTAGCACAAACATACATGCAGATAAACATACACAGAAATCTTAAATTAAGCAATTTTGTATGTGATGGTGTGGAGTGGAAGGGTGAAGGGTGCAGGGACAGACAGGAGTGCAGGAATAATAGGCAGGAAACAATCAGCAAGCAGCAAACAGTAACATGCAGTCAAGGCTGACACAGGTCTCTCTCTCTCTCTCTCTTTATTGCTTCTCTCTCTCCATCTCAGGTAGAGTCTCAGGTAAGTCTCAGGTAAGTCTCTCCTAAGTCTCTCCTCAATTTTTACCTGTGGCCAGATATATCGACAAAACCCGGACCGCAAAGACAACAACTTTACCTTTCACGCAATCTGCTCCCACTGAGCTAATGGCCGCCAAAGTTGTGTTTGTTACTACACCTTTTAAGTGTGTTGTCTCTACGGTCGTCATACATAACAAGACATGATGCATATGGTTGGAAAGCTTGAAAAACACAGAATAATATGACATTCATCAATAGTCCGGGGTTTCTCTTTAAAAAGAAATACTTGCAATTAAGGTGCAAAGTGATCCCACCTTTTAACAAGCCCAACCCATATTTTATAAAATAACTAAATAACTGCTTCACAAATCAGAATAACAAACTAATAATGAAAAAGCAACATACACAAACTTTCATTTGTATAAATTTCAAGTCCCAATTCAATCTATAAAGTTTATAATTTGTGTCCCGAAATTCGATAGAAGACACAAGTCGAATTTCTATTGATCTAGGCTTCATGCTTGTGGTTTGAAGCAAATCTTAAATCGTAAAATATTATAAATCTATAAGGTCCAAGATCATTTTGAATATACAAAACTAGTTTCGTTAGCTATTAGAACGAAAACAAAAGGGCGAATCAAAATAATATTGCTTGGTTTAGAAAATTAGTATTTCGATTCGAAAGACAGTCAATCGGCATTCACACGTGGTATAGGCCTAGCCTAACGTACAAAGAACTCGGGAGGTTCGTGAAGCTACAATGAATGGACTGCATTCATTTTGAAATACTACAAGTTTATACGGAAAAGGTCCATAGCATGCCATATATGAAATGAAAGGGGATAGATTATAGATTTGTCGTATAATTAGAAATTCAAACATTTGACTAAATTTTGAATAAGAATAGAAAACATGCGAAACGACCTGGAATATTTTGACCCACGTGTTAATTTTACCAATCACAAAATCTTGAATTGTCAGGCTATGAGAGTATTTCAGTTAATACAAATGTATGGGATAAAATCTATGATTTTTTCTGGTTCCAACCATATGCATCTTATATCAATACAAACTTTAATTAAACGAGAATATGATAAAATACAATTTAATTACAAATAAATCTCAAGGGAGTTAACTCGGGCAGATAACTCCAAACTAGCAAAAATAGGCGTCTGCTACGAGTAAGCCTAGAGGGCAATAGTAGCTGTGTCCCCACACTGCTACAGTAAAAGAGAGAGAGAGAGAGAGAGTTTACTTGTGATTGAAGATCTGACTCATAAAAGCCATCTACCAAAGGCGAGAAGGGAAAAAGCCTGACATGAATGAGAGAGAAAAAAGAAATAAGAGAGACACAGACAGAGAGAAAGGAGACAGGCCACAGTCCCGATTAAGAAAAGAGCAAGACACACAAAATTAGGAGAGACAGAATAGAGAGAAGGGGAGGGGGAGGGGTTTAAGCTGAGAGAGAAGAACAGAGGAACAGAGAGCAAGACAGTTTGTTGTTGTTGTTCTTCTTCTTCGATCGCTCAGACAGTTTCCTGTCAATTATGAGCGCAGATGCGTCATGCTGCAATTATGCGCCTAAACTAAGATATAGTTAGGCCCAGCAAGTCTGACGTCGGCTGGAGGAAATGTTTTTGAAAGTGTTTTGTGAAAAAAGGCAGGAGAATGGACTGGAAAGGCAGAAAGATAGTAGATGACAGTAAGCAAAGGGAAAAGGCAGAGTCAAAGAGAGTGACACATTAGAGGAAGTTACAAGCGCAAAACTTCCAGAAGGGGGGGGGGAACTATTTATGCAAAAGACCCCCCGGTATCCCCACGGGGGGAAGACAGTTGAAAATGTGCATGTTTATGCTAATATGATAGTGAGTGTGAGATGTGAGACATGTTAGTGAATGTGAGACAGACAAGAGAGGCAGACAAGACAGACAGACAAGCAGGAAAGACTTACACATATTACCAAAGATACTTAGCTTATGTAAAGACAGGGCACTTAGCTCCCAGCTTGAAGACGCATTTCACTGGCATCCGTTCCTACCACTCACTTTCTAGCATGCTGATCCATGGGGGAGTGGCAGGTTCGGCAGGGCATTGAAACAGCTACCACTCACTCTTTAGCACGCCAGTCCAGGGGGAGTGGCAGGTTTAACATCTGGCTTCACTCACACTATTGCTATGAATAGTGTAAGTGGCCAGGGTATGATCAGTCTTTGTATATTTCCCCGTGGGGATATGGGGTGGGTCTTTTGTATAAACAGTTCCCCCACCTTCTGAATAGTATGTGTGTGTAGCTTCTTTTAATTTGTCCCTCTCTTTGACTCTGCTTTTTCCCTTTACTTTCTGTCACCTACTGTCTTTCTGACTTATTGGCCCATTCTCCTGCCTTTTCCCTTTACTTTCTGTCACCTACTATCTTTCTGACTTATTGGCCCATTCTCTTGCCTTTTTTCTAAAAATCTTACAAATGATTTTCTCCATTGAGCTCCTCCGAAATCGAAATGTGTTGGCTGAGTACAAGCGGGGAGAGTAAAAAATACTTACCTTACCCATTGTGGCCATAAGGCCTGGGAACGCAGAATAAGAATAAGAGGAAAGTTCTTGCTTAAGCTAAATGTCTTTGGTATTACTGTATTTTACGGACTATAAGGCGCACCTGATTACAAGGCGCACCCCACACATTTTAGCACAAAATTCTGATTTTGTTATTATAGTTTCTTACTATATCAGTATATGTGACCTATCACCACGAAAGGGACATGAAGTCGCTGGCTAGTTTCTCACTACAGGATTGCAAAGTCAAAACATTTTGGTCCATTTAGAGTTATGGGTATTTTCGTGTTCTCTAACATCCTATCATATTTATAAAGGACAATCTTTAATATGGTCTCTAAATGATCTTATAAGTGTTTTAAAACGAGCTAGGCTAGACTTTAGACTGTGTTTTCTCAAAATGGCTGACGCTCACCATACTAACTTTAAATGCTCACAACTTTGGAATGGAAAAAAGATACAAGAATGGTTCTTATATCAATTTAAAGAGAATTATCTGAAGTTTTTAAAGGTATACTTTTCTGAGAATGGTCAGTTTGACACTTAATGTCCCTTTCGTGGTGCTGGATCTCATATTATTCCCTTAGTCACATTACAGGGGTCGTGGTCTTGGAAAAAAAAGTATCACATTTAAGTCCGTAAAATGCAGTACTACAGTGGAACCTCCCTTATAAGACCTTCAAAAATCATCCCAAATGAGGTCTTATAAGGGAGGTAATTTTAATACTTACAAAGAAAGGCAATGTCTCAGAGAAGTAGGTCTTATGCGGGAGGGAGTCTTATAATGGGAAGTCTTATAAGGGAGGTTCCACTGTAATTGATGTAATCTTTATGTTATGTGCACCCACAGTTGGGAACCCCCCAGGAGCTTCCGAAGCGTGTGCGGTTGGTGGTGGACGTGTCGGGCAGCATGTATCGCTTCAACGGCCACGACTCTCGCCTCACCAGGGAGATGGAGGCCACGCTCATGATGATGGAGGCCTTTGAAAACTACGAACAGAAAATTAAGGTCTGAGAGACTGACAGAGAGTCTTCAAACTTCAAACTTCAAATACTTTATTTTACAAGGATAAGAATTTAGACTGGGCCTAGTCTTCCATTCTGTCCTTGGTTCTAAGCATGCAATACATAGCTAATTCTATAAATGAACATTTATAGAGGGAGGAAGAGAGAGAATGCGAATGCAAATATTTTATTCAGTTTAGGCCTTGGCCCCTCACTGAAGGGGTGTCAAGTAATACAAATGAGAGAGAGAGAGACAGAGTTAGAGAGAGAGAGAGAGAAAGCAAAGAGAGAGAGGGAGAGAGCAAGAGAAAGAGGCCAAGACAGAGTGAGCGGGGGAAGAAAAGAAATACTTGTCTAGCATTTATGACATTCATCCAGCTTAACCAAAATTCTTTATTGGATAACCCGCCCCCACCCCCGACCCCCTCACATCACTTTTTTGTGCTTCCACATTCCTTATCCCAGCCTCCTGCACTAATATTTTTGTTTGTGGCTCAAGCCACAAACCTATAACTCACTTTGTCGGTCGGTCGGTCTGTCTGTCGGTCGGTCTGTCGTTCCAAAATTGTCGCACTTCAAATCGAGGCTACACTTCTGGCCGCTCTTTAAAATGATGTATTTTAAAAGCGTACAAAATAATAAACATATGTAATACAGACACTACAACAGACACGACGAGTATGCGGTGCTTCTTTTGATGAGTATAAGTAGGATACATAGTTTTAAATGTTTTCCAAAAGATATAAAAAGTTACGAAATGGTGCAGAGATAACATTCTGGTTTACAGATTAAAATTATTGAAAATCCAGGGGAGGTAACTCATGATTGGAGTGGTAAAAATAGACCGCGTGCCACAAACTATTGCGATTTCGCGCTTGTTTTCTTGTTGCTGTCCCAGTACCTCATAGGCATAGGACACTGTGAAGGACAAACCACCAGAGGAGACATTCCTCTGACGCAGGAACTCAGACAGCATAGAATAAACATGAAAACAGAAATTTTATGCATTTCACATGGGAAACAATTTTTTTTGTTTTTTTGTTTGGGGGGGGGGGTGTTTATGTTGTTGTTGTTGTACCCTGGCTTAAAGACTCCAGGGATCATCCCAACAGCCGAAGCTTTTGAACACTGGCACAAATGCATCAGCTAAGGATGAGAACATTACATGTGTGACCTTTTTTCATTACCACGCCACATGGGCAGCCACATTCCGACTTCAGGGGATATTAGACTGATGATGTTATGCTAGGAGCTTATCATGGCTTAAGACAATCCCCGCACCACCATGTAGAATATAGCAACATTTTGATGTAGCCTTGGTGTTCTAGCTTATGTCAACTGGTCTGCCAAGGCATGGAATGTGTTTATATATTGATTTTTTTTTTTTCAAACTCTGTTCCCTTTGATATTTCAGTATGACATTGTGGGCCATTCTGGGGAAACGTATGCTGACGACATTGTGAGTGCTGATAGGCCGCCGAAAAACAACAAAGAACGACTGAACGTTTTGAAGGTTTGTACA
>CM065681.1:87429445-87477864 GCA_017654935.2 Phymorhynchus buccinoides
GAGTGAGTGTATGTGTGTGTATGTCTGTCTGTCTATGTGTGTGTCTGTCTGTCTGTCTATCTGTCTGTCTGTGTGTGTGTGTTTGGAGTGAGTGAGTGTATGTGTGTGTATGTCTGTCTGTCTATATATATGTGTGTCTGTCTGTCTGTCTCTGTGTCTGTCTGTGTTTCTGTTTTTCTGTCCTTCTATACATATGTGTTTCTAAATGTCTGTCCATCTTATCAGTCTGTCTGTCTATGTTTGTGTCAGTAAACAAGATTGTGTGTTCAACCGGTGCATTTTGCATTTAGTGCTCAAGTTTAGAAGCCTTACCCCCCTGGTTTGATGTATATAAGACATATAAACCATTGTGATGCAAAGTTGGAAGCAAAATTGTGTTTCTTTGGTTTGTTCATCTGAACTAGTCTTTCACAATTCTTGCTTTGGTTAATTTTGGTTTGTACAAAAGTTTCGGTGATTTCTTTACCTTTCTTGATAAGTACATGTTTTGTCAGTTTGTTTGTTTAATCGTTGTACCAGTTCTGCACCAGTTTTGTCTTTTTTTTAATGCAGATTATAACAACATTTTTATCTGACATGAGGGTTGGGTAAAATAAATTCTTTTTGAATTGGGATTATTAAAAGTTTTAATTGTATTATTGTTTGTGCATATCATTGTACATTTTTAATTTAAAGTTTCATTTTTTTATTATTATTATCAGGTTTCAAAAATGTATAAATGTGTGTGTGTATGTATGTGTGTGTGTGTGTGAAACCCTAAAAGATCGTTCAAACTAGCATTGTTCTTGTTTCCAAGTGATTTATCTTCATTTTACCATGTTAAAGATGTTTTAACAGAAATATACCTTTTAAGAAATACAGAATATTTTCTTTTTTGAATTGAAGAAAAAATTTCTTGACAATCTCTAAAGAGCAACTGTGTGTGTGTGAGCAGGCTTGTTGTGTATGTAGACAAAGATGTACTTTATTTTGGTGGTGGTGGTGGGGGTGGGTGGGGGATTTACAGGTACATATTTTTGTTTGAATGCAATGTTTGAATGTTTTTTATGGTATTACGTGGTTGTATTTTATTTTATTTTATTGTGGTGAATGCAGAATTATGATGAAATTCTGCTTAACGTCCTCCGGTCTGGAACAGACACATATGGGACATTAGTAGATATAAAGATGGTGGGAATGATCCTGGAGGCAATGCCCGGATGCAGTGCAACACCAAGAATGTCCCAAATTTTTAACAATACAGATGTGCATGAAAACATCTAATAACATGTGCAGAATTATAAGTAAGAATTTTTTTATAATACATGTTGCAGGTTTGTTCCGCAGTATGTGTTCATATTGTTGATTATGTTTATTGCATTGTGTATGATCCTTCTGCAACCCGGTACATGTTTAGCAAAACTCACAATATGATGCATTGACCTGTTGTATTGATAAGCAAATAAAGCAGAAGTGTAGTAATATTCATATACATTAGTGGGGTGTTTTTTTACATATTGAATATAAACTGAACTGTTCTTGTTCTTGGTGAGTTTCTTCTTTGGTCTGCATGTTTCATTCATGCTTTATTTCATGGCTGTGTTTGTTGTGTGTGTTTCTTCCCTCTCTGTGTCTCTGTCAGTCTGTCTGTGACCCCCTCTCTCTCTCTCTCTCTCTCTCTCTCTCTCTCTCTCTCTCTCTCTCTCTCTCTCTCTCTCTCTCTCTCTCTCTCTCTCTCTCTCTCTCTCTCTCTCTCTCTCTCTCTCTCTCTCTCCTCTCTCTCTCTCTCTCTCTCTCTCTCTCTCTCTCTCTCTCTCTCTCTCTCTCTCTCTCTCTCTCTCTCTCTCTCTCTCTCTCTCTCTCTCTCTCTCTCTCTCTCTCTCTCTCTCTCTCTCTCTCTCTCTCTCTCTCTCTCTCTCTCTCTCTCTCTCTCTCTCTCTCTCTCTCTCTCTCTCTCTCTCTCTCTCTCTCTCTCTCTCTCTCTGTGCCTCTTGGAATTTTATCTTTCTTGCTGTCACTTAAATCTTGTCTCTGTGTTTATGTGTCTGTTTCTCTCTCTCTCTACTGATTCATTTTGTCTACTGAAGACTAATTGAAACAGTTAAGTTTAATATACATTGCTATGAGCTAAGACTTCTACACAATTAAACCAGCAATCTCTTTCTCTCTCTGACACTCTCTCTCCCTCCCTCTCTCTCTCCCTCCCTCTCTCTCTCCCTCCCTTTCTCTCTCTCTCATACCCATGTGTGCCATTCTCTCTATCTTGAAGTCAGGAAAGGTCAACTTTGAGGCACCCATACACATGAACTGCGGCTTTCTTAACATTCTTATCACCAGTCATGCTTCCAGACCACCTGGCCAGTTCACTCTGATTTTTGGTTCTTCTGGTCAAAGCTCAGTATAATCACGATTTTAATCTGAGTGAGGTAACACAGCTAGTTCATTAAATTAATGAGCTTTTGTGTCCGTGTTTTAGCCAGCTGCTGATCTGGAAACATGGGCTGGAATTTGTATAAATAGTCCCCCCACCTTCTGGAAGTTATATGCTTGTTACTTCCTCTCTGTCCCTCTCTTTGACTCTGCCTTTTCCCTTTGCTTTCTGTCATTTACTACCTTTCTGACTTATTGGCCCATTCTCCTGCCTTTTCCCCAAAAATCTTCCAAATGATTTTCTTCTTGGAACTCCAAAATCGGAATGTCTCGGCTGAATGCAGCAGGGAGACCAGTGAAAACCGGAAAAATATACATACCTTGTCCATTATGGCCATATGACATTGAAGCGTAGAAGAAGAAGTTAATAGTAGACATACTGCCTTGCCCAGGTTACAATCCCCACCCTCGGGCCGTGAGGTCTTTGGGATAGTTGGTGTTTGGGAGGATGGTCCCCCAAATTCTACTAATCCCCAAGGCTGTAGCACTGAGAGCCTGAGCAACCAGAAAACACCAAACAACCAAACCTCACATAGATTCATAGTCGTTCACATCCCCCGTGGGGATACCGGGGGGCCTTTTGTATAAATAGTTCCCCCACCTTCTGTGCTTGTAACTTCCTCTAATCTGTCTTTCTCTTTGACTCTGCCTTTTCCCTTTGCTTACTGTCATCTACTATCTTTCTGCCTTACCGGTCCATTCTCCTGCCTTTTTTCAAGAAACACTTTCAAAAACATTTCCTTCAGCCTAAGTCGGACTTGCTGGGCCTAAATATTTCTTAGGCGCACAACGGCAGCATGACGCATCTGCGCTCATAATTGACAAGAAACTGAGCGATCAAAGAAGAAGAATAGTCGTTCCCAAAAGACAACACTGTAAATTTATTTTCGATTGCTGTAGAAAATTGATTACCGTATATTTTACACACTATAAGGCACTTCCTAATATAAAGCGCACCTCCTACATTTTGCACAAATCTGGTTTTGCAACACGATAGTTTCTTGTAAATGTTAAGGCACAGGGGCCACGGCCAGGGAACACAGTATCACCTGGTAGTCTGTAAAATATGGTGTTATACAGCTCTCTCATTTTACTATTGGCCTATGTCAAATAAAAATCAATTTGAATAAAGGGCCTCTGTGACGTGTGTGCTGATGTTAATAGGCTAAAAAGACTGGTAGCAGAAATTAGAAACAATATCAAACTGTTTCCAAATACACAGTTCAAGTGCAGAAAGAGTGCATGGACACACACGTACATACATACACACGCACGCACACACACACACACACACACACACACGCACGCGCGCGCACACACACACACACACACACACGTGCACACACACACACACATATACAGAGAGAGAGAGAGAGAGACCGTTTGGTCACATTGTACAAAACGTACATTTATTGGTAGCTGTGATAAGAACTGGACATAAAAGAGTGCACATGCCGGGAACTGGATCAGTTTTGTAGCATTGACAGGACATATTAGGTCAAGGTGAGTAATAAGTAACGTGAGGCGAGAGAATTCGGCTGATTATGCCAGCAGAAAATAATCAATATTTTCTACACTTTTTTTTGTTAATAAGCAAAGTACAGTTTCTAGTTATCTCCGTCGGATTTTTTTAAACTTTGGGTACTGCACAAATCTCCATGGAAATTAAACATTTCTTATTAATGATGTTGTTCACAGACAACAAAAATACAGGCGGAAAAACAGGAGTTAAGAGAGAAAAAGAAAAGAAACACACGAAAGATAAAACAAATTCTTTGGAAAGTTAATAAATAAATGAATAAATAAACAAATAAATGAATAAATCATCAACCAATCAGGGAATGCAAATAAATCATGAACGAGCTAACTAACCTACCATTAGCTAGCTGGCTAAATAACCCAGATAGCTAACTAAAATAACTGACCGACCACTAGTTGTCTTTTGTAACTGTTTTCATTTGTTCCATTTGTATTTGCTTGATTTGTTTTAAGTCCTCTATGCCCCAAAAGGGGTCAAAGGATTGAAGAATCTAGTTGAATGTTCGTCGCCATGTGTCCTTGTCTCTATATCTGCCCTCGTCTCTGTGTGTCCCCATCTCCATGTGTCCCCGTCTCTGCGTGTCCCCTCGGATTAGGATAAAGGTTAGGGTTAGGGGTTAAGTTTTAGTGTTTGGGTTAGGGTTAGAATAGGGTTAGGGTTAGGATATAAAGTACAAAGACACAGATACAGGGTCGGAACAGAAAAGACGCAATGCAACGTAACCAACCGACCTCCCATACTTACCACAGTTATGGACATAAATAACGGGGGGACCTTTCGTGATATTATCAGATGCGAGTGTTGTTGCTGAGTCTGCTGCTGGTGGCTGGCACCCAGGCCAACTTCTTCACGGACATCGGCAACGCCTTCAAGACCACCTTCGACCAGCTGGTGGACCAGGGGAAACAGGTGGGAGCTGCGTTCACTCCGGTGTCATGAGAAATATGTACCTACCGTGAAATAAATACCCTTCAAAAGCGCACTAGAGGCATTCTTCTTTCATGTGATAAATAAATCAACTAGGGGAAGACGGGGTAAAAAGCGCATGGGCGGGTAAGAAGCCCACCCCAATTATCTCATGAAATGAAGCAAATTTCAGTCTCATTTTGCCCATGAGACGAGCCGTAATGTCTAGCATTCGTCTCATGGGCAAATTTGACTGAAATTTTCTTTATTTCATGAGATAATTGGGGTGGGCTTCTTACCCGCCCATGCGCTTTTTACCCCGTCTTCCCCTATTATTTAAAATATAGATATTTAAGTGCTCAATCTACACGGAAAGAACCAAGAAATAGAGCGGGAGGGTGTAAATCTACAATTTTTGCCGATAAATCGATCTACAAAGCCATGTCACTTAGGGGAAGACGGGGTAAAAAGCGCATGGGCGGGTAAGAAGCCCACCCCAATTATCTCATGAAATGAAGCAAATTTCAGTCTCATTTTGCCCATGAGACGAGCGTTAATGTCTAGCATTCGTCTCATGGGCAAATTTGACTGAAATTTTCTTTATTTCATGAAATAATTGGGGTGGGCTTCTTACCCGCCCATGCGCTTTTTACCCCGTCTTCCCCTAGTTTGGTATTTTTCAAAATGGCGGACAATAAAAACAACCGTCCGTGCAAAAAAAAAAAAAAAAAAATATCCCTGACTTCTCAGTATTTAATGATGAATCGTCTGTTCTTCCTGCATGCCACAAGATGTCTCTGAATGTATATAGGGGCGAGTCTTTCCCAAACAGCAAACAATTTGAATGAAGTAAAGAGTATTTATTTCATGGGTAAAATATTTTATGCAACACCTGTTCCCTTTAGAAATAGTTTAGTGCTGCAGCCCTAGTGCACGTACACACATGCGCGGAAGTTATGTACGGAACCCCCCGTAAATAAGTAAAAGAAGACAGGAAAAAAATAAGCGCACGTATTTCCACGTCTAATGTGTACGCAGCCTAAGGCATACAGTTGGCCTTTAGAAAAACACAGGGAAAACAGGTGGGCACTCCGGTTCAGTTTAGAAGTTAAGTGCTGCAGCCTTAGGCATTAAGCAAAGTTGGCCTTTAGAAAAGCGCAGGGAAAACAGGTGGGCACTCCGGTTCAGTTTAAAAGTTAAGTGCTGCAGCCTTGGGCATTATGCATAGCTGGCCTTTAGAAAAGCACGGGGAAAAGCATGTGGACACTCGCTCCGGTTCAGTTTAGTAACTTAGTTTAGTCCTGCAGCCTATTATGGAATTATGTGCTTATTTTTCTTGCTTTCTGTTACCTATTTACGGATAAGCGCATGAGGTTTCCGCATGTAATGTGTACGCAGCCTAAGGCATAAGTTGGCCTTTAGAAAAGCACAGGGAAAACAGGTGGGCACTCACTCCGGTTCAGCTTAGTAACTTAGTTTAGTCCTGCAGTTGGCCTTTAGCTAGAACCCCTCAAACCAGCCGCCGCCCAAGTCTTCATGGTTGGGAGAGTGAGGGTATATATCTCTTGGACTATCTAGCCCACTGGAAACAAATTCCTGATGTCACGAAATATTTCCTGGTGTAAAATAAGTCCCTGTCACCGTATTAGGGTAAGACGGGGTAAAAAGCCCATGGGTGGGTAAGAGAATGGACCAGTAAGGTGGAAAGATAGTAGATGACAGTAAGCAAATGGAAGAAAAGGCAGAATCAAAGAGAGGATGACAGATTAGAAGAGTTTACAAACACATAACTTCCAGAAGGTGGGTGTGGGGTGGGGGTGGAGGTGATATCAAACAGCAGCCTAAATCTCTTCCAGGTGGGCAACCAACTGCTGGATGAACTCAAGGTCACTGGAGCTCAGCTGGCCAGCCAAGGCCTCCAGGGTGAGTTACTTTATTATTATTATTATTTCCTATAGGCCTGTTATTATACTGACTTCGAAAAGAAACGTGGAAATTTCAGTCAACTTTAAACGATCACTTGTAATGAAATAAAGAAAGGTTGTTGTTGTTAACGTACCCTGGCTAAATGAATCCAGGGATCATCCCAACAGCCGAAGCACTTGAACACTATGGTACAAATGCATCAGCTATAGATGAGAACATTATGTGTGTGACCGTTTTTGATTATCCTGCCACGTGAGCAGCCACACTCCGTCTTCGGGGGATTTTGGAGACTGATGATGTTATGCTATGAGCTTGCCATAGCTAAAGACAATCCCCGCATAACTATGCATATCATAACAACCTTTTGATGTAGCCTTGATGTTCTAGCCTATATCAATTTGTCTGACGTAGTCTTTAGCCAAGGCGAATAAACAAAGGTGGATAACATCTCTCCATTAAAGGCACACAACTCCCCCACCAAAGCCACCCACGACACCAACGCCTAGCTCTGTGCAAATAAAAGGTAAAGGGGAGGAAACCCATACACTTCCTTAAAAAAACACTCCCAGATTTGCTCATGGCTGGGGACCACCGCGTATGAATATAAAAACTTCGTTGCTAAGGTGTCTCTTTGAGCATTGGAAATAATAAGATGTGGTGATTACCTTGTCTCCATGGTTACGCTCGGTCGCCGCTCTGTTCGCCACTTCCAACTAAATGTCAATGCTGGAAAATACCCCTTTGCAACAATGTTTTGATATCCATACGCGATGGTCCCCAATCATACCCCCACAGCAACCAAGGTAGACTCAATTGTGTACAAACACATCAAACCCTTTCACCGCCAATGTCGCATTTTTACACCACAATGGTTTAACACCCATGTCACATAAGGCATCAAATCAGGGCCTGTTATCTAAAGACCCTATTTTGTTAATTTTGGGAGGTAGGCCTAAGGGTAGGCCTAATGTTATATTATATATGTCACAGGGGAATTCGCAACATTGCAGATATTTATTTTCTCTACCCAATTAAGTTTAATAGTATTTTGGGGCTGAAAAATGGCTGGTGGCGATATGGTTTTTAATTAATTCAAGAACAACATCTACTAATCTTGAATAATTATGTTCCACATAAGCAACACCGAACACTGAACAAACTTGTAGCGGTGCCATAGCCGATGAGGTTTAACCGATCTGTATTAATAAAAAGTCGGGACTTTACTGGTTTCGTACTGCCTCCGGACATTGCCTCCAGTATTGTTCCCACCATATTTGTATTTACAAATGTCCCATATGTGTCTGATTTAGACCAAGAGGACGTAAAACTCCATTTTCTCTCTCGAACAAACTGGTACGCCTGGAAGGAAGATTGATTGACTTAAACGACGACTTTGTTGTTTATGTACTCGCTTGTTTTTCAACACAAAATACTTGAGATTTGGGGTGCCCTTGCTCGAATCTTTCATTGACAAAGTCGTAAACTTTCAGCAAGATTCAATGAACGGTTTTGAAAATATGAAGCAAAAAGTAAACGTATGGGTGCAAACACACCCACGGGGTACGTGCCCCAAGTGGGTATGAAATAAAACATCTGCCTTGCCTTGCCTTCAATGATTAAACAGTGAGGCAAGGAGAGAAGATGATATAAATGTTGTCGTAATTGTTATGTTGGGTCTGCTTCCCTTTGACTCTTACTCATGCAATGCCAGGCGGGGGTGTCGTAAACAACTTTGGTGGAGGGGAGTTAATTTAAAGAGAGTTCTCCACCTGTGTACATTTTCACTATATCCTGTCCTTGCCTAACTATTTCAATCTTTGAAATAAACAAAGGTTTATTATTTTGTTCAAATAATTGTGCTAATGTATCTAAATTTAGTGTTATTCTCTGTTGCTTGTTCCAGCTTTGATGTTAAACGTGGCTGACGCTCTGTCCTCCACTGACGCACCTGCCACAAGCGCACCTGCTAAGCGTCAGCTTGAGTAAGTGGGTGTTAAAGACCCAGTGACGCACCACGATTAAGTCCATTGGTTTTTTCTGGGTAGCTGTGACCCACATACAAATTTCCCCAACTTGAAATTGAGGCTGCTCTTTAAAGTGATGTTTCGGTTTAAATTTGGGGCCATTTATATGGGAGTCAGACTTGGTCAAAACAAGATTTATTTTCAGTTATAAGAGGGAAAACACGTGAAACCCGTGATTTTGACACGTGATCTGGTGGATCTTTAAAGGGCATGACTCAATCCAACTGCGATCATGACAATTTAACTATCTTGATTTTTTTTGTATAAATCGGGACTTTCCTGGTATTGCAGTACCTCCAGGATCGTCTCACCATCTGCATAGGTATTAATGACCCATATGTGCCTGTTCCAGGCCGGATGACGTTAAACGAACTTTCATCCAACTGCGATTCAAATGTGACATTTGTGAGGCATGATTCTCGTGAAAACTACAGTCTGAATGAATCTGATGAAATCCTACCGTTTGTTTTAATGTTTTACTGTAAGCCTGTTTGAAGTATTTTTGTACGAAGAGATATTTAATAACAACATATTTGGATGAACATGTAGGGGAAGACGGGGTAAAAAGCGCATGGGCGGGTAAGAAGCCCACCCCAATTATCTCATGAAGAAAACTTCAGTCAAATTTGCCCATGAGACGAATGCTAGACATTAACGCTCGTCTCATGGGCAAAATGAGACTGAAATTTGCTTCATTTCATGAGATAATTGGGGTGGGCTTCTTACCCGCCCATGCGCTTTTTACCCCGTCTTCCCCTATGGTGAACGAAAATAGTGGTAAAGATGCAGATCACCCCCCCCCCCTCCCCAGATCATCACCCCCCCCCCCCCCCCCCCCCCCCCCCCCCTGTCAAAGTCTTGGTTCATTAATTGCGTTCTTTCCGTCTTGCCTTCATCTTCTACTATCATTGAATGCATATTTTTGATTGTGTAAACGGGTGGAAAATTAGCGTGAAACATAGAAAGCGATGGAGGTTTAATGATCCATCTGCAGTAAGAAAGGCAAGACTGAAGAAAACACCCAGGAAAGAACCGAGAAGTGGAGGAGGGAGTGTTTTAGTAAAAACAAAGATATTCTAAAAGGGTAAGATGGATTACTTAAAAGCTCGGCGAACCGGGCTGATAGAGTTATCGTTAGTGTGGACGTGTACACTATTCACAGAGGAGGCTATCCAAAAACTCGGACTGGAACTTGAACGGAGAATTCAACTGGCATATCATGTGTAAAATGTGTCACGTTTCAAAGGGACATAACCAGTGTTTCTGTCCTCACTAATATAGGGAAAAGAGACCGGATGTTTATCTTCCCCTGTACAGTCTTTGGCCAAAATTAGCATTGTGAACAAAAACACAAACTACTGAATGGATTTAAATCAAAGTTAGCATTGTGAACAAAAACAAAAACTACTGAATGGATTTAAATCAAAGTTAGCATTGTGAACAAAAACAAAAACTACTGAATGGATTTAAATCAAAGTTAGCATTGTGAACAAAAACAAAAACTACTGAATGGATTTAAATCAAAGTTAGCATTGTGAACAAAAACAAAAACTACTGAACGGAATTAAACCCAAGTTAGCATTGTGAACAAAAACAAAAACTACTGAACGGATTTTAACCAAAGTTAGCATTATGAAAAAAACAAAAAAACTACCGAATGGATTTACACATTTAGCATTGTGAACACGTGTGTCCATTTGTCTATGAAAATCCGATTAACGTCCTCCGGCCTGGAATAGGCACATGTGGGACATTAATAGATATAAAGATGGTGGGACGATCCTGGAGGTACTGCAATACCAGGAAAGTCCCGAGTTTATAATCGATAAATTGGGTGTGCAACGAAAATATGTGCATCCGTTTGTCTCAATTCCATCTCCATCTCTTCCTTCCCTTCTTTCCTTCTCCATTTCTCTCCCTTTCGCTTCTCTCTCTCTCTCTCTCTCTCTCTCTCTCTCTCTCTCTCTCTCTCTCTCTCTCTCTCTCTCTCTCTCTCTCTCTCTCTCTCTCTCTCTCTCTCTCTCTCTCTCTCTTTCTTTTCCCCACTCTCTTTCCTCTCTTTATTCCTTCTTTCTTTCCTTTCTTTCATCTCTTCTCTTGTTCTCTCTTTCAGCACCGGACTTGCTGGAGTGGACGAGGATCCTAACGGGGTGATCTTCCAGCATGCCGATGAACTGAAGCAGTACATGCAGACGGCCCTCAATGCCACAAACAGGCTGGAACACCCCGAGAAATATCAGCAAACCATCCAAGAGTTTATGGACCTCATCGACAGGGTTGTGGGTAAGTCTGATTTCTCTCTCTCTCTCTCTCTCTCTCTCTCTCTCTCTCTCTCTCTCTCTCTCTCTCTCTCTCTCTCTCTCTCTCTCTCTCTCTCTCTCTCTCTCTCTCTCTCTCTCTCTCTCTCTCTCCCATTGCATTTACTCTCTCTTTCCTTCAACCCACCCCCTTCCCCCTCTTTTCCTCATTCTGCTTTACATGTCTATAACCTTTCTCAGTTGAGACAGGTTTTCTTAATCTTAATTAACCAATGGAACAAATCAAATCAAATCAAAGACACCACCACCCCCACCCCCACCACCCCGCGGGGATACTGGTGGTCTTTTAGTTACCCCACCTTCTGGAAGTTCCGTCCTTGTAACTTCTTCTAACCTGTCACTCTCGTTGACTCTGCCTTTTCCCTTTGCTTACTGTCATCTACTATCTTTGTGCCATTCCACTGGTCCATTCTCCTGCCTTTGTTCTAGAAACATTTATACAAAAGTATCTGGGCCTAACTATTTCTTAGTTAGGCGCATAACGGCAGCATGACGCATCTGCGCTCATGTGACAGGAGACCGTCTGAGTGATCGAAGAAGAAGAAGAAGAAGAAGAAGAAGAAGAAGAAGAAGAAGAAGAAGAAGAAGAAGAAGAACAAGAAGAAGAAGAACAAGAAGAACAAGAAGAACAAGAAGCAAAACAATCACAGTGTAGCATAGGCTGACTCATATTACTTTGTTCCATGGTTTCTGTTTCAGCCAAACACCAGTCTCCTGAGACATCGTCTTTCAAGAAACGTCAACTGGAGTATGTATATGTGTCCAAATTATTATGGGTTTATTTTTTGTCTTGACACTGGGCACCCCTGTGCTTTATAGTAATAATTGCACCTTGCACGCATGCACGCATGCGCGCACGAGCAAACGCACGCGCACACACATACGCACGCACGCACGCACGCACACATACATTATGTGTCTCTGAATCTGTTTGTCTTTTGTCTCCCTCTTTGCTGTCAGTCTCTCGTTTACTCCGCATATATGATTATTTTCAAACACCCCTCTCTTATTCTTCCTGTCCCTTTTCCTTCCCATTAAATTATTTTACTCACCCCCCCCCCCCTCTCTCTCTGTGTCTCTGTCTCTGTCTCTGTCTGTCTGTCTGTCTGTCTGTCTGTCTGTCTGTCTGTCTGTCTGTCTGTCTGTCTCTCTCTCTCTCTCTCTCTCTCTCTCTCTCTCTCTCTCTCTCTCTCTCTCTCTCTCTCTCTCTCTCTCTCTCTCTCTCTCTCTCTCTCTCTCTCTTAAGAATTTGGCTGTTTATTGTTATTTTATTTAGATATTCGTTGATTTGATATACGCCGGTATTATTGTATGTAGTATTGTTGTGTTATATATGACTGACCTTTATAAGGGCTGGTGGCCTGTTGAAATTAAAACTTTTGTTCGTTGCTCTCTCTCTCTCTCTCTCTCTCTCTCTCTCTCTCTCTCTCTCTCTCTCTCTCTCTCTCTCTCTCTCTCTCTCTCTCTCTCTCTCTCTCTCTCTCTCTCTCTCTCTCTCTCTCTCTTTCTTTTCTAAAACATCTTACAGCTTCAAACGTCTTTCTTGCGTTAACATGTTTAATTTTCATACGTATTTAACTGGTCTCCCCGCTGCATTCAGCCAAAGCATTCCGATTTCGGAGGAGCTGAAAGGAGAAGATTTTTTATATTATTATTATTATTTTATTTTTATTTTTTATTTTTTTTGGGGGGCAGGGGAATGGGGCAATAAGTCAGAAAGAAATATGGGGTTGATGACGGAAAGCAAAGGGAAAAGGCAGAATCAAAGAGAGGGACAGATTAGAGGAAGTTACAATTACAGAACTTCCAGAAGGTGGGGGAACTGTTTATACAAAAGACCCCCCCACACACACACACACACACACACACACACCCCCCCCCCCCCCCACACACACCCCCCACCCCCACCCCCGGTATCCACACGGGGAGGTTTTCTATATATAATAATACGTACAATCCACGCAGTGTGTCCCAAAAGCCTCGTAGCATCAAAAATAAAACCTTAAAGATACACTGACCCACCACGATTAAGTCCCTTGTTTTTTCCTGGGTAGCTGTGACCCACATACAAGTGCCCCCAACTTGAAATTGAGGCTGCTCTTTAAAATTATGTTTTGTTTTCAATAGGGCATTTGCCACGCGCCGGCGACCTTGAATTTCACTGAGTTGAATTTAGAGAGTTGAATTAGAAAGGTCAGCGTAACTCGGGCAGAACGAGCACGGGCAAATTAGTAGTCTGGTATGGCTCCCCCCCCCCCCACCTGCGTGCGCATCTCGACCCTTCCAACGGAAGTGTCGCCATCTTAGTCCTTATTTGTGTGTAAACAAAGTGAAAATGTTATCTAAATGTGTAAAGAAAACATCCAGATGTTATAAATACAGTTTGGATAAGTTTCGAATTGGAACAGCCAAATACACAGCATCGATCTGGCATTTTTCAAACAAAGTTACTGACTAAGATGGCGGTCTCCCATAATATGGCGTCTGCAGCTATGTTCAGAGACTAATCATTAGTAGGAACCAGAAGAAATTGTGTTTTACGTCCGCCAACCTGGTGCAGGCACATATGGGACATTTATGTACAGATAGTGGGTCGATCCTGGAGGTACTGCAATACCAATACTGCTTGTAACTTCCTTTAATATGTCTCTCTCTTTGAATCTGCCTTTTCCCTTGCTTTGTGTCATCTACAATCTTTCTGACTGTTTTGGCCCATTCTCCTGCATTTCCCCCCAAAAAAATCTTCCATATATCTACAATCTTTCTGACTGTTTTGGCCCATTCTCCTGCATTTCCCCCCAAAAAAATCTTCCATATAGTTTTCTCCTTTGAGCTCCTCCGAAATCAGAATGTGTCGGCTGAATGCAGCGAGGAGACCAGTGAAAACTGGAAAACGGACACACACGTAACAATTGTGGCCTTATGGCCTGGGAACGCAAAAAAAGAAGAAATGTATGTTTTTGAAGGATGAACAACAACAAAAAGAGGATAATATTACTAATGATCTCTCACGTCCCTACAGCCAAGCCCTGGCCCCTCTGAAGGTGCTCTCGGGCCTGGTGATGTCCCACTCCAACCAGCTGAAGACCTACATGCAGACGTCCATGGCGGCCCTCAGTGGACTGGCCCAGAAGGTGGACCAGCCCCAGACCTACCAGGACTTGGCTGGCTTCCTTGCCATGGTGGACAAGGTCGTGGGTAAGTCTGGTCTATGGGTGTGGAAGTTTTGCCTTCGCTAAGTGAACACATAAACCACGAAGTTGGGGGAGGATAAGCCAAGTTTGGTAGGTAGATATAGGCTATTTATAGGCCACGCGGCCCTTTTACAGTGAATTTGACTTTATTTATTTATTTATTTTTTATTAAAGTGGTTTGCGTCTCCTTAAAATAAAACTAATCAAAAAGTGTTTGTTTTTGTTTTTGTTTTTTAGGAATGGCTTTTTGGTGAAAGCTTTCCCCCCGTGGTGTGTGTGTCTTCCGTAAAAACAGTTCCCCAACCTTCTGGAAGTTCTGTGCTTGTAGCTTCCTCTAACCTGTCTCTCTCTCTTTGACTCTTGCCTTTTTTCTTGCTTTGTGTCATCTACTATCTTTCTGACTTTTTGGCCCATTCTCCTGCCGTTTCCCCCCAAAATAAATCTTCAATATCGTGTTCTCCTTTGAGAAATCGGAATGTGTCGGTTGAATGTAGCGAGGAGACAAGTGAAAACTGGAAAACGGACACTCATTGTGGCCTTATGGCCTGGGAACGCAGAAGAAGAAGAAAAGGTGAAAGCTTTGCTTGTTGTTATCTTGTTAATTCCTTCAAATATTTCACTCTATCTGTTCCTCGGTGTGTGTGTGCGCGTGTGCGCGCGCGCGTTCGTGCGTGCGTGCGTGTGCGTGTGCTTGCGCGTGTTCTTGTTTTTGTTTGTTTTTAGTTGTTGTGTTCTTGTTGCTACAAATACAACGGATAACAATGATCAAAATAAGAGCTTATGACTACAGTATAAATTTTCTTTATCTCAAGCAGGCCCTTAATAATAGTAATTTGTAACGAATCTCTGTTGTGGAGATTTCGGTCTTATTTTGAACAATAGCATGAGGGGAACAAAGACAAACAATACATCTGTAATAAAAAATAAACCAAGCACTGCCCTCAATCCCACCCATTCTGCTTTCCCTATCAAGCTGACCACAACGCTAGCGTTGACGCCGTGCTGAAGAACCTGCTACAGGAAGTGACGTCACTGGCCCAGGAGGGAAGCAAGCGCTCCCTGGCGGACTCCATGAACGCTATCGCCCAGGGATTGGCCAAGGTCTTCCAGCCCAACGCTGAAGTGGTCAAGAGCGTACGTAATTTGTTATAATTTGTGTGTCTGTGTAAGAAAAGAGAGATGGGGATGGGAGAGAAATAGAGAGAGAATGACATAGAGTGAGAAAATGAGAAAGAGGCGAGAGAGAGAGAGAGAGAGAGAGAGAGAGAGAGAGAGAGAGAGAGAGAGAGAGAGAGAGAGAGAGAGAGAGAGAGAGAGAGAGAGAGAAAACAACCCAAAACCAACAAAAACAACACACACCAAGAAACAAAAAATAACCAACCAACAAATAAAAAGCAGCAACAACAAAACACACACACACACACACACACACAAACGCGGGTTGGGGCCCAAACGCGCGCGCGCGCGTGTGTGTTCAATCTTTCTTTTTGGGTTTGAAATTCGACTTGATTAATTGTATTTTTTTGATGAATAGAATATTGATAACCCAGCATTCATCTACGTTTCTTCAAATTCCTTTTGCACGTTCCCAGTTCTAGTTCCAGTAAGGAGTAGGCCTACATTGAGCTCCCTTCTCTCACTATGCTTTCTCCTTTAACTCAGATGATGTCTTCCATGGGAGACCTGCTGAAGAAGGTGTCTACTACGACGCTGAGCTCCATTCTCTCACTATGCTTTCTTCTTTAAATCAACCAGATGGTGTCTTCCATGGGAGACCTGCTGAAGGTGTCTACCTGCATGTTGAGCTCCCTTCTCTCACTATGCTTTCTTCTTTAACCCAGATGGTGTCTTCCATGGGAGACCTGCTGAAAAAGGTGTCTACCTGCATGTTGAGCTCCCTTCTTTCACTATGCTTTCTTCTTTAAATCAACCAGATGGTGTCTTCCATGGGAGACCTGCTGAAGAAGGTCTCCACCACGGTGCTGAGCTCCCTTCACTCATTATGCTTTCTTCTGTAAATCAACCAGATGGTGTCTTCCATGGGAGACCTGCTGAAGAAGGTGTCCACTACGACGTTGAGCTCCCTTCTTTCAATATGCTTTCTTCTTTAAATCAACCAGATGGTGTCTTCCATGGGAGACCTACTGAAGAAGGTCTCCACCACGGTGCTGAGCTCCCTTCTCTCATTATGCTTTCTTCTGTAAATCAACCAGATGGTGTCTTCCATGGGAGACCTGCTGAAGAAGGTCTCCACCACGGTGCTGAGCTCCCTGGTGAGGTCTGAGGCCCAGCTGGGTGCGGAGGAGGTGCTGGGCGGGGAACACCCTGCTGATGTCTTGAAGCAGCAGAGTGCTGCCGTGGCCCAGGCAGGGCAGGCCGCCCTTGGCTCTTTGAAGGGGGCTGTTAGCGCTATGCTCAGTGAGTGGATGTTTGTTTGGGGTGTGGCTGTGCGTGGGGAAAATGGGTGGGGATGGGGTGAGGTAGAGGAGGGGTGAGGTGGGGATGGGGTTAAATTAAGGTGAGTGTGTGTGTGTGTGTGTGCGTGCGTGTGCGTGTGCGTGTGCGTGTGCGCGTGTGCGTGCGCGCGTGCGCGTGTGCGTGTGCGTACGAGTGCATGCGAAGTCGAAGTCAAAACTACTTTATTATCTTGTTGTGAGACATTACTGTGTGGTCTCGTACAAGTAGAATACAAGCAAGAAAACACAGTTGCATGCATTAAAATGGAAACAAAACTAAGAGAAACTCTGTGTGTGCGTGCGTACGTATGAGCGCGCGCGCGCGTGCACTCATGTTGTATGTGCACGCTTGTAGCTATGTATGATCAGATGCATAAACTCATTTCTTTTTCAGAGCAAGCTGTGGTTGACCTGAAGCCTCACTTGAATGCCATCTTTGGCGAAGTTCTCAGCGCCCTGTCCAGACAGTAAATGAAACTGCTAGACTATAATATGCTGACTGGATACAACACAGGATGAGACCAAAGGCACCCAAAGTCTATAGTCTATGATGAGACCAACGACACATAGGTTATAGTAATAATTAACTTCTGTCTGCTGCATTTCGTCGCTGTGTTGTTTTGAAAGTAAAAATAAAACAAAACAAATGTAATATAAACACTGAAGTACTGATTTATTGCGCGTGTGTGTGCGTGGATTTTTCATAGTGAAATTGTCATTGCTTTTCAAAGTAAAGAAGATAAGACAAAAGAACAATGAATGAATGATTTATTGCGGAAAGCTTTACAAAGCCCTTTCGCAGGGAAACAAAACTAAACGAAAAACACAAGCATAGCCTACATAGGCCTACTATACAAAAGAAAATTCATCGCAACAAGGATACCATTTTCGGATATAAGAAAACTCAGATATACTAAGAAGCAAAATATACCATGAGTCCACAGTCTCCAAAGTGTGCACAATTCCACTTCTATATATAAAGACTGAATTGAAGTTAGTCACCACCAAGGAAGAAGAATAAGAATTAAGAAGAATAAGAATTAAGAAGAAGAAGAAGAAGGAGAAGAAAGAGAGAGAGAGAGAGAGAGAGAGAGAGAGAGAGAGAGAGAGAGAGAGAGAGAGAGAGAGAGAGAGAGAGAGAGAGAGAGAGAGAGAGAGAGAGAGAGAGAGAGAGAGAGAGAGAGAGAGAGAGAGAGAGAGAGAGAGAGAGAGAGAGAGAGAGAGAGAGAGAGAGAGAGAGAGAGAGAGAGAGAGAGAGAGAGAGAGAGAGAGAGAGAGATGTAGGCCTAGGAGAAATTCCAGTAGGAAAATGAAAATGTCTCACACAAACACACACACACACACACACACACACACACACACGCTTAATACAGCAGAATCCGCTTATAAGAAACTCGCTTATAATCAAGCACAATATTTTTCCCTGCCGAACTCCTCCTTTCTTATGTAATATCAAAACTCGGATGTAAGAAACTCGCTTATAAGAGAACTCGTTTATAATCAAGCAAATTCCTTCTCCCATCCGCGATGGAAACTTGGATATAAGAAAATTATGTCATACAAGAGAGTTGGTTTGCAGTTCATTTTCTTATAAGCGAGTTCTATTTTCTTATAAGCGAATTGCCATTGATAACATTTTCTTAAAAGTGAGTTGGACCTGAACTGAAAGGATGTTCCAAGAAAATTGAAGTTGTTCCAAGAAGGGAAAGTTCGTGTCAGACCAGTTGCATCACAGACAGTCTAACCAGTACAGGCACTTGATTGCAATTGAGTTATTTTTGTTCCTTTTTTTCATACTTTCCTTCAGTATTCTGTACAAAATAAATGTTGAGCAGAAGAAAAATATATGAGTGCCTGTACTTTTGTATATATAAAGACTGAATTGAAGTTAGTCACCACCAAGGAAGAAGAATAAGAATTAAGAAGAATAAGAATTAAGAAGAATAAGAATTAAGAAGAAGAAGAATTAAGAAGAAGAAGAATTAAGAAGAAGAAGAAGAAGGAGAAGAAAGAGAGAGAGAGAGAGAGAGAGAGAGAGAGAGAGAGAGAGAGAGAGAGAGAGAGAGAGAGAGAGAGAGAGAGAGAGAGACAGACACAGAGAGAGAGAGAGAGAGAGAGAGAGATGTAGGCCTAGGAGAAATTCCAGTAGGAAAATGAAAATGTCTCACACACACACACACACACACACACACACACGCTTAATACAGCAGAATCCGCTTATAAGAAACTCGCTTATAATCAAGCACAATATTTTTCCCTGCCGAACTCCTCCTTTCTTATGTAATATCAAAACTCGGATGTAAGAAACTCGCTTATAAGAGAACTCGTTTATAATCAAGCAAATTCCTTCTCCCATCCGCGATGGAAACTTGGATATAAGAAAATTATGTTATACAAGAGAGTTGGTTTGCAGTTCATTTTCTTATAAGCGAGTTCTATTTTCTTATTAGCGAATTGCCATTGACAACATTTTCTTAAAAGTGAGTTGGACCTGAACTGAAAGGATGTTCCAAGAAAATTGAAGTTGTTCCAAGAAGGGAAAGTTTACTCTCAGACCAGTTGCATCACAGACAGTCTAACCAGTACAGGCACTTGATTGCAAGACTAATTGAGTTGTTTTTGTTCCTTTTTTTCATACTTTCCTTCAGTATTCTGTGCAAAATAAATGTTGAGCAGAAGAAAAATATATGAGTGCCTGTACTTTTGTGTTGGTGGTAGTGAGTCTGTCCATCCTTTTATTTTCAGCGGCAATGGCATAGAGGGAAAGGCAATCCATTTCTTTAAGAAGAAAAATACAAATAACTGAATATGTTGACAAAACCCCACAAAAACAAAAAGCAAGTGATTGTTGAAAAGCTGCATGGGTGGACAGTAAATGGTAATATTGCAGTACAAGAAAGGTGAAGAGGTAAGCCTTTGATAACAGTAAAAAGAGAAAAAAGCTTGTTAGTTGAGTGGTTACAGGCACCTTTAAATATTCTTCTTAGTAGACTATTTTGATTTTATGATGTAAGACATGCACCAAATTAGGAAAATGGATTTTCTGTTTTGTTTTTCTGTCTTTCTTTTTTCTTTTCTTTTTTCCCCATTGTCTTCCACCATGTAAAATAAGTTAAATACATCCAAATTAAAACATTAATTAAAAACATGAAACCATAATTTACATTTAAGAAAAAATGTTGTTCTCACACCACACCCAATCATTCATCTGCTATCTGCTATCTTGCCCGCTCATCATGCAACTCGCCACCACTTCTGTGTCTTTATTTTATTATTTTTCTCTTTTTCTTCTTCTCCTTTTCACCCCCATTAAAATGTTTTCTTATATCCGAGTTTCGGATATAAGAAAACTCGGATAAAAGAAAACAAACAAAAATATCTCCCTTCGATTTTCTTATAACCGAGTTTTTCTGTAAATATTATTTTGACTTGACACATATAATATTATTGTTACTCCGATATTAATTCGGAAAGCCCACAATCCACAAATTTTAACTTCCGAAACATTCTTCCAATGAAAAGGAGCCTTTCTGATGTGCCAGACACGAACCAATGAAACATTTTGTAAGCCCGTTTCGAGGGGTTCAAAAATTGTTTACAACATGGCTGCCGACGATTCATGACTTTCTAACGATTACAGCATCTGGTACTTTTATTAATTCGCTTTTGCGCATCTGTCTTTGTATTTTATTGATCTTGTCTGTTTTATTTTCACAAACTAATTTGCATGGATCCTAGCTGTATTTTCACCGAGAGTAATAATCAATTTCTTCAGATACTGAGATAGAAGCAGCATTTTCGACAGGCGAGTGTTCTAGTACTTACGCAAGTTCAAACATGAACTTTTCATGGGTAGGTAGGTAGGTAGGGACATGCTTCATCAGCCTAGGCCTCGCGGCCTATCAATCGTCCCCTCAATATCAAATGACTTATGATTTGTTTTCAATTGGTCTGAGCAAGTTTTTGGAAAATCGAAATCACAAAAAAATGTCTGAAATTTAGGAAGATTGTCTAGAAGATTTTTAAAAGTATTAATATTTTGTGCAAACTTAATGTTAGTGTCAAGATCATTCCAGTAAACAGCAACTCTGTTAGTAAAGTAACATTTTCTTTTGTTAGTATTGCAATGTTTAACAAAAATTTTGCCATCAGATTTTCTAGTGCTAGTAATTTGTGGGGCTGAAAAGAAAGTATCAACATGAACGTCATCAATGTTGTTGAAAATTTTATAGGTTTGAATTAAACTTCCTTGAAGCCTTCTGCCTTTTAGAGAATATAAATTAAGATATTTTAACCTCTCTGGATAGGTCATGTTTTTACACTCTTTTAACAATTTAGTTGCACGCCTTTGAACCTTCTCAATTTGACTTGACTGTCGTTTTAAAAAAGGACACCATATAACATTTGCATATTCCAGATGTGGTCTAACAAATGATTTATATAATTTTCAAAAGATGTCTTTATTAATAAATGAGGTCATGTTGCTTTACTGATAGGGACGTGAAGAAAAAAGTATGAAAGCATTTTTAGAGTAGTACTGAAGTACGTGAGGGTTACTCCAAGGTAATGGTTGCAGGGATCTGCTGCAGGATCTCGTTGTTCAGCGAGTCCCCTGCAACCCTTGCCTTGGAGTTGCCTTCACTGATGACCTCAAATGGACTATTCATATTGACAACATCATAAAAAACCAAATGGGACCCTGGGGTTCCTGCGCAGAAACTTATGCTGCTGCCCTAGCTAAATGTAGGCACACAGCATACATTTTCTTGGTGAGGTCAACTCTTCATCTCTTGAGTATGTCACTGTCAGCGCATCAGTCTGGGACCCGTACCTCCAGAAAGACATTGATACTAAAATGATAGACAGACTTGAGAGCATCCAGAGGCGTGCGGCTCGCTTCATTACCCATAATTACAAAGACCGTATCACAAAAATGCTTAAAGAGCAGAAACTACTACCACTGCAAACTAGGAAGAATGAACATTGCCTCACCCTGTTTTTTAAGATCGTCAGCGCCCGTGGGAGAGATACCAACCCTACCTGCTGAATAGTTTCTTACACCTGTGGCACAGTAGAAACGGAGAATCAAGCTCCGCCAGGAAAAAGACCGTTTAATATCTAATGTTGTAGCCAATCTAGCTTGGAACAACAGCAAGTGCTTCATGGTGATGATAAAACGATCCAACACCGCAGTCTACAAGAACTCATTTGTGTGGAACAGCCTGCCCGACGATATTGTCAACTTGTCATCGGTCAGCCAGCTCAGGATGGCTGTGTCTGAAACCAGACACAGCCAACAACCACCATACTGAACTTTAGGAGGGGGCCCCAGTTCCATACTGGTCGGCAGATGGTGCTGGGGGTCGGCTTGTCCACATCAACACCCCCCCCCCCCACACCCACCCCCCCCGCTCCCATTTTTTTTTTTAGTTTTAGTTTTTTGTTAGGGACAGCTAAGTAATAGTGCTCTCCCCAGTTTTTCCCACGTTGGTGTCTACATCCTTAATTGGATCCTCCCAACGTACTCCATCAAGATGTTGCAGTCTTGAGCACTGCGTTATTCATAGGGAGGGGGGGGGGGGGGGGGGGTGAAGGGAGAGTGTGAAAAAGAGAGAAGAGAGGAGATAGACCTTTATTTTGCGGTATCACTATCAGGCAAGGCCAAGCTTCAGATCTGAAGAAGAAACATGACCATATTCCATTTAACTTTTAGAATGAGATAAATTTAGATTAAACAATCTGTCATTTGGTAAGGTAATTGCCATGCTGACTTTGTCAACACATGGTGAGATAGTTTGGCTGGAGACTGAGATCAAGCCTTTTGATATTTAATACATTATTAGTCAGAATTTAAGTTGATGTTATTTTGAGGTTAATTTTAAAAGTTGAAATTGCTAATGTAACTTGTCGATCTAGCTCATTGAATTATGCGAACATTGTGTTCATTTTGCCCAGAGAGGACAGATTGACATGAAAGGTGAGACAGAGAAACAGGAAAGCTAGAACGAGGACTGCTCCGACCAGTGCTGGAAGAAACACAGTGAGACTGCGACAAGCTGCTGACAGTGACATTGCACCAGAGAGGAAAACGTCGGAAAGACGTGCACCAGTGTTGAGCGAGAGGTCAACCCTTAATGTCAGCAGCATGGACCCCCCTCCTGCTGTTCCCTCTGATTCCCCGGGCAGTTCTGTGTCCACAAGGCTTCAGGTCTGTATGTGCAACAAATCAGTTGTTAAGTCTGCGGTGATGTGATTTCAGGGCTCCCAGGGACCCTCATTTGGGGGTCTATGAAGTACTAGAATTCTAGAGGACCCTTTAAAAGAATATGCAGGGGGTCCCAGGGATGCACTAGAAAAATTATTTTTAGCATAATCACAATGCCACTGGGAACCTCTATCTCGCCTCTAGGACCCTCTATACTGTAAGTGAAGGAGTCCCTGGGACCCCTTGTTTTGCGGGACGATTGGGAGCCCTAGTATTGATTAGTATAGGCTAGCATGTGTGTGTGCATACATGTGTGTGTGTATGTGCGTGTGTGTGTGTCACTGTGTGTGTGTGAGGCATCAGAATTATTTTACGTTCAGTCCATGGTTGATTGTATCAGAGAAAGAATTTGATAAAACTTGAAATATATACAGCTTTTTATGTGGGCTATGAAGGCCACCAGAATTGTCAGAAGATTTGTAAATTTCAGCGGATTAAGAATTCCTGGCAGATGATTTGTATATGGTGGCAGAGGTTTTGTCATTTTTGCCCAGTGTGATCTGTGCTGTTAAGAAACAGTGTTATATATATATGGCATTCCCAAGTGGTTTTTCTTAAGTTATGCCTTTTTGATTATGTAGGGGGCTGATTTCAGTGTTGACTCTCTGCTCTTTCTTGATGGCCCTTTAGCCGCAGTTTTCGGAAGGTTATAACTTTAGACTGTTTTGATGCTTGGTGTGTGTGTGTGTGTTTACCTGTGATCGCTCTAGGATTTTTGAAAACCACTCCCATCAGCGACAATGCTTCCCAACAACCGGTGTCAAAACCAGTCTCAGGGAAACAAAAACAAGTGATTTCCAATCCACAATATCAAACCTGTTAAAACAATTTATCAGGATAAATTTATGTCCCTGGGACTGACAGGTCAACATCTTTTCGGTAGTTTGGTTTTGCAATCAGTATTTTACTAATAATCACAAGTAAAGCAATCACTGGTTTACTTTTGGGGGGGGGGCTGTCCCATCTTCTGGTCCGTACAGTGACGTTGCTCCCACGCCGCTCATTCCGAATCCCAACTCGCAGCCACACCGCACGTTCAGGTCGCAGAAACCGAGACCAGTAGTCCAAGGGGAGCTAATCTATGTTACTCTTTGTCATTGAGTTGGTTTCTTGTACTTAATAGTATAATACTAGTGTTTGCTAAAGGGCTTCGCACACTAGCGTCACGATCTCGAGATCGCGGTGATTTTTGCTGCAAGGCGCAGTTTGATGCGCTGCTTGTGTGTGATAGATTCGGGGCGCGGCAGGATTTTTGATGCATAGCTGCGCGATTTTTTGTTGCTCGAGAATAGAACCGGCTCTAATTTTGATGCTCAAGATCGCAGAGATCGTGAAACTAGCCAATCACAACGGACGGAAGGACCATAACTCTGATTGAAGAAAAAAAATACTGTTTGATCTGCATCATCTGACAAAGCTGTAAAACAACAATTTGCAATGATAAAACATCGATAGTGAAGCTAAATTAACAAAACAATGATGTAATTTGACATGAAATGACCAAAATATTGAGTTTTTCATTCCTCATGTAAATCTTTCCTTGCTTTTCAAATAAGGAAGTTCGCGTGAGGCGAAGCGACAAGAGTCGTGTGTGAGAACACCACTGCCTCGCTACAATGTGTGCTGTGATGCAGGCGTCAACGCATCAAGGCGTTGCTCTGAGAAACAATTGACGCCTGATGCTAGTGTGCGAAGGCCTTAAGCTCTTCTTGACGCAGAATGACCAACACAGAAGTACTGTACCACCTTTGTAAGGTAAGGCCGTGCACCTCATGCTCTTATCCACAAATAAGAAAAATAAAAAATATAAGCGCATGCATTTCCGCATGCGCTTATCCCATCCAGTTATTTTGTTAACTTTCTTTTACTTATTTGCGAATAAGCGCACGAGGTTTCCGCTTCTAATGTGTGCATGGCCTTAGGCTGTAAACAATAAAACAGAACAGCAAAAAATAGAAAATAGAAAGTTCTAATAAAACTAACCCCCCCCCCCCCCCCCCCCACACACACACACCCGTGGGGATACCGGGGGGTCTTTTGTATAAAAAGCCCCCCTCCCCACCTTCTGGAAGTTCTTGTGCTTGTAACTTCCTCTAGTCTGTCACTCTCTTTGACTCTGCCTTTTCCCTTTGCTTGCTATCATTTAATATTTTTCTGCCTTTCCGGTCCTTTTTCCTGCCTTTTTTCAAGAATTACTTTCAAAAAGATTTCCTCCATCCAAAGTCGGACATGCTGGGCCTAATCATTTCTTACTTAGGCGCACAATGGCAGCATGATGCATCTGCGCTCATGATTGACAGGAAACTGTCTGAGCGATCGAAGAAGAAGAAGAAGAAGATAAAAGTAGAAATAATATTTTCCTTCATGTGGACCTGTGCAGGAAGAGTATGACGAATTGCTGAAGTACGCAGTGGTGGTGCCTGACTACAACCCCAAAGACGTGCACGCCAGTTTGACCGGCACCAGAAGGCTCTTTGACAAACAGGACGACATCATCACTCTCAGAGCGTCCGGACAGCCAGTCGGGCCCATGCAAGGTGAGAGATAGATTGTAGTGTGTGTGTGTGAGCATGCATGCATGCATGCTTTTGTGTGTTTATGCATACCATTGCTTGTCTGTGACTGAGTATCAACCAGAGTGTGTGTGTGTGTGTGCATGCATGCATGCTTTTGTGTGTATGCATACCATTGCTTGTCTGTGGCAGTGTATGATCCAGAATGTGTGTGTGTGTGTGTGTGTGTGTGTGTGTGTGTGTGTGTGTGTGTGTGTGTGTGTGAAAGAGAGACAAAGAGTGTGTGTGTGTGTGTGAGAGAGAGAGCGAGAGAGATAGAGAGATTTAGTATTAAACATTTTCAAACTGTTTGTTTTCCCACAACAGTTAGGTACAGAATTGTCAAAGCTAAACCAGGGGTATTTGTTTGTGAGTATCCATACACACACTCTCTCACTCAGTCTCACACACCCACTCAATATGCATGCACACTCACACACACACACACACACACACACACACACACACACACACACACACACACACACACACACACACACACACACACACACAAACACTCATGCACACATGCACTCACAAACACTCACACACACACACATTCTGTTATTTTTCTTGCACATTTTTGTTTAATTCTACTCGATCATTGATGTGTTTATGGACATGTTGTCATCTGGGAATTAAATAAACGTAACTCAAAATTGGTCAGTTTCGATGTGTTGGGCTTACCAGTGGATCAAGGCAAGACGCATCATTGACAAAGCTCAAAATTACAATTTGCAAAGATGGTTATGTCATATTAAACAAATCTGACATAATTTGACCTGAAATGACAGAAATATGACGAGTGTGAAGTGATGTCTTTCGAAATACGGCACTTTAATTTCCACACAACGATGTGTCTCTGCATGTTTTGTGTGATAATGTATCGCTGTGGGCATGTCAAACTTAGTCAACTTCGGTGTGTTGGACTTACCAGTTGATCTATATCATCTGACAAAGCTGTAAAACAACAATTTGCAATGATAAAACATCAATAGTGAAGCTAAATTAACAAAACAATGATGTAATTTGACATGAAATGACCAAAATATTGAGTTTTCCATTCTTCATGTAAAGTGACGTCTTTCGACTTGCGTCTCTATGTTTTCCACACAGCGATATGTGCTCTTGAACAAATGTGTTTAGTGTTCAGAGGCGCAAGAGCCTTTGAATGCTGTTACTGCATAGTCTGCTTAGTATTAATGAATTGTGAGCATGGTGTTATTATTATCATGTGGAATCAAAGAGGTTTTTTTAAACTGCTGCTTTATTTACAAAGAAACAGTTGCCTGCTGAATTATGTTCAAGTTATGAAATGTTTTAACCAATTAAATGTTCTGTTGGTGCTCCCAGCATGACATACTATGTTATGCAGGCATGAAAACAGCTCCGCCATTTCCACCATCTCTGCTGAAAATTTGTCGTAATTGAAGGAATCTCCGCCGAAAAAGAAAATCTCCTCCAAAAATGCGATAGCAATGTTATTCCCAAATAGTGCGGTCCGTAATCGGTTGAGTGTATGCTTGCGGTTATGAGTAAAATGGTGGACGTAGCAGCCTGTGAATGGTGTTTTCGAGCATTGGAAGGCAAGTAAGTTCATGAAATGAGTATTTACCGCTCCACGCTCAACAGAAATTCGGCAGAGGTTGTTGTTGGGTTTGGACGTAAGGTTTCATCTGTGTACACTGCCCCCCCCCCGCTCAACAGAAATTCGGCAGAGGTTGTTGTTGGGTTTGGACATAAGGTTTTATCTGTGTACACTGCCCCCCCCCCCCGCCCCCCCGCTCAACAGAAATTCGGCAGAGGTTGTTGTTGGGTTTGGACATAAGGTTTTATCTGTGTACACTGCCCCCCCCCCCGCCCCCCCCGCTCAACAGAAATTCGGCAGAGGTTGTTGTTGGGTTTGGACGTAAGGTTTTATCTGTGTACACTGCCCCCCCCCCGCTCAACAGAAATTCGGCAGAGGTTGTTGGGTTTGGACGTAAGGTTTTATCTGTGTACACCCCCCCCCCCCCCCCCCCCCCCCCCCCCCCCCCCCCCCCCGCTCAACAGAAATTCGGCAGAGGTTGTTGGGTTTGGACGGAAAGTTTTATCTGTGTACGCTGCCCCGCCCCTCCTCCCGGTCAACAAAAGTTCCAACGGTAGTGAAAAATCTGGGTGGAAGGATTTCTTGGCTGGCATTAGTTTTCATGGCTGGGTATAGTTTATATTTTCGTTTGCTTTTTATGTTTGTTCACCAGTTTTGTTAGAAATATGTTTCCAGAATGATAATTTTAACTAATTTAATAAAAAATATATAAATAAATGGACTTATCCTTGGTTGATGTCCTAATCTTCTTAAACTGTCTTCACAATCTGTTTTGAAATTGTTTTTGTGTGAGTGAAGTTGCTTATTGATTCGAATAACCAACAAAATAGCTGACTAAATGGAAGTAAAGCATGCAGAATAATTTTCCTGAAGATTATGTTAATAACTTACATCACTTGCATTGTTATTTCAATGTACAGTGGAACCTCCCTATAAGACCTCCCCTACTAAGACTCAGAAAGAAGAACGCAAAATCAGCATAGACGGACAAAGGTGAAAAAACATCCACATATGTACAGTGAAAATCGCTTAAGTCAAACTTGGAGGGACTGAAATTTTAGGTAAAGGTAAAGATGTACCACCACCCCTGCATTTCTCGGTTATTGCAATTTTCCGTTTTTGCCTTTCTTACCAAACATAAAGCTGTATTTTATTAGCCTTTTTAGCTAATAACCTTTTTGGAATACTAACCCTAACCCTAACCCTAGCCCTAACCTTAACCCTACCCCCCCCCCCCCCCCCCCCCTAAGATGGGAAAACGCAATGAACCACGACTGTGACAAATGGCGCCGTGTACTGCAATACATAGCGGGGGGTCCTATTAGATAATGGGTTAGGGATAGGGTTAGTATTCCAAAAAGGTTATTAGCTAAAAAGGTTAATAAAATACAGCTTTATGTTTGGTAAGAAAGGCAAAAACGGGAAAATGGAATTAACCGAGAAATGCAGGGGGGGGGGGGGGGGGGGGGGGGGGGGCAAATCTTGACCTTTACCTAATTTTATTTTGAGATAGCCAATGTTTTGAGTTAAAAAGACCTTATAGCATAAACATTATTAAACTCGGACCTGAACATTATTGTGAGTTACCCAGTGTTTTTGAGTTACCCAGTGTTTTTGAGTTATCCAGTGTTTTTGAGTTAGCAGGAATCCACAATATCCCATCTATTTATTTCTTCCTTTTTTTGTTTGTTTTAGGAATGTGGATGGATTTCTGTGTATAAGTGTAGACACCCTTAGAATAAAAGGTGGAATGGCTGAAACATTTGTTGAATGGAAATTAGATGATTTCTGTTCTGAAAACTTTGTACAGCCCACTACTGAATATTCCTTTTTTTTTTAAAGTGTGTGTGTGTGCGTGTGTGTGTGTTTGTGTGTGTGCCTGTGTGTGTGTGTCTACAGGTCCAGACGAAGCATCAGAGAGAGAAAATCAAACAGATGAGGAGTATGGAGAGGAGACAACACCCCGGACAAGGATAGATAACCTTGGCGGAGTGCAGCAGTTACCTGACTTTGGGGAAAGCCCCATTGACTCTCCCTGCCCAGCGAGCTTTACTCAGCAACTGAGAGCAGACACCTCAGGTAGATTGGATGACTTTGTGGGATGGTTGTTCAACTCCTTGTTGGTTTTTGTTTTGGTACTCCCAAGTTCTTCAACTCATTCAAGTCCATATATGTCCGGAAGTAATAGATATCTGTCAATTTGATTCAAGGGAAGTAAATCTGTGTGACACCATACCTTGGTCACTTCTAAACTCGCTTCGCTCCCTTAGACCACAATTTTGCCTCTGATTTTGCTTGTATAGTGGTCTGTTGTGGGGAAACCAATCGGTGTAGAGACTTTTTCTATCTAAATTCTAAGTCTGATCTACCACTTCCCTAGATGTCTAAACCTGAAGTAAAAACCTGTAATATTCTTTAATTTCTTCTTTTGTTTATGCATGTTTTGTTTGTGTGTATGGCTGGAGTGATTTGTGTTTTTTATAATAATTAAAAATCATTGTGATGTGAATGAGTTCATCCTTTTTATTGCATTTAACTTAAGTGGGCCAAGCCAGCTGGCCAGAAGTCGCCCCTAAGTATTCATGCCCTTGCCAACTTTTAAATCAGCTCTTAAGACCCACCTATTCAAGCTACATCACAACTTTTAGGCCGCATTACTTCTCAATTCTATTAGTTTCACTGTGTGTTGACTGCAATGTCTGCGCCAGTTTTGTTGCGAGAGAGTCAGACAGAGAGAGAGAGAGAGAGAGAAAGAGAGGGAGAGAGAGAGAGAGAGAGAGAGAGAGAGAGAGAGAGAGAGAGAGAGAGAGAGAGAGAGAGAGAGAATGTTGATGCTATGTTCAACAGATTGTCTCATGTATTGTGTTCTTGGGTGGGGTGAGTGGTGGTGATGGTTATTGTGTGTGTGTGCGCGCGCGCGCGTGTGTTTACGTGCGTGTATGTATGTGTGGGTGGGTGGGGATGTATGTGTATGCCTATTTGCATGTGTTTGAGCGATTATTTGTTTTTGTTGAATTTCTTGCTTTTAATTTCTGTTGTTGTTAAGCGCATAGAGCTCCACATTTGGTGGAGGAGTGCGCTATATAAATGATTCACTATATTATTATTATTATTATTATTATTATTATTATTAAAACCAGTCATAGCTTGCCCCCACTCTGAGTCCTCCTTCACGCAAAAAGTTCTAGTTTGTTATGCACACACTTTGAAAAAGCTTCTCACATGCAAGGATGCTATGGTAACTGAATGATACTCTGTGTGCTTCAGTAACATATTTTCTCAAAATTGTGTAAAAGAATCTGAATACTAGCAGAGGTTTCTCTGTAACATACAAATGCAAGAGGATGAAGTAAAGGAATACATTGTAACATGGAATCGAAACAAAGGCCTGTATATTTCTTTGATCATGATGTGTGTGTGTGAGTGTCTTTGTGCATGTGTGTGTGTGTGTGTGAAGTCAAGTCAAGTCAAGTCAAAATTTTATTTCCAGATGGGAGCATTGTATAAGCAAAAACATGCTTTTTGTGTGTGTGTGTGTATGTATGTGTATGTACATGTGTGTGTGTGTGTGTGTGTGTGTGTTATGAACCCATACAAATAGCAGTCCATGGGGAAAGTAAAGGGGAAAAAATCCTGAGTGAGTTAGTCAAACTGAAAGTTATGTCCTTTTTTAAATTTATTTTGTTACTTATTTATTTATTTGTTTGTTTTTAAGCATTTCATATCAGTTGTTCTTTACAGCTTGCAATTTTCTGTTCTTTCCATTGTGGTTGGAACTATTTACCTTTCTCTGTATTTAGATTTCTACCTCTTGGCCGAGAATAAACACAAACACACACACACACACACACACACACACACACACACACACACACACACACACACACACACACACACACACACACACACACTTACACATTTGTGAAAGAGTGGGGGGGGGGGGCTGTAGATCTATGGTTAAAATATTCTGCTATAGAAAAAAAACCTGAGTTAAAAGTTTTTAAGTTTAACTAATATAAGTGGACATTGGACACAAAACTTCTGTTTCAAAATAGCCCAAAATAAGCCCTAAAAAAAAAATGTGAATACGAAATTATCTGTTTTCTTTAACTCTAAAAGTAAAACAATTCGGCAATCCTGTATATCGTTGTTATGAATAGCATTAACAAGGATGGGTGTACCTTTCTATGTGCATGTGCATTTTCTGCATTCATATGGTAGGGTGCATGATTAACTCTTCTAGCCCCATGTATTTAATTTTTGGATGTTCTTGGTTGTCCGTTGCTTCTCCACCGACAAGAGGGTGGTGACTTATTTGTTCGGGTGCGCACGCATTGCTACATTCTGCTGCTTTAACAGGGAAAACAATCACTGACATAAGCTCTAAAAATAGACAAACACATGGTAGAGTACTTGGCAGTGAATGTCTTTGCATTTGGTAGGAGTGTAGAGTGATGTACTGGGCGAATATATTCGCCCATGGTGGTGGAAGAGTTAAACTCTGATTGTAGACATACTATTCTTTTTTGGTAACGGGGAAAGTCATGGAATGAATGTGCAACTTAGGACGATAATTTGACCGCCAGGGGGCAGTCAAACCAGTAGGGGCTTAGCGCGTTATATTCTTAGTTGGGCGTAGTGAGAGAGAGAGAGAGAGAGGCAGGGGCTCATCTCCCTCTCTCTCTCTCTCTCACTACGCCCATCTAAGAATCGGCCAACTAAGATTGTAACTGCCGATGTGGCAGTGTATTTTGTCTCGCAGTCTTGCCCATGTTGGGTTCCACTAGTGTGTTTTGCATGCGCGTATTATTGTTTTGCTTAGTTGCGTGCATAAGTTTTTTTGTGTATTTGTCAGTGTGTTTGTCAGGATGTTCGTGTGTGTGTGGATCATTTTGTTGTGGCCTCTGTGTGTGCGGTGTATTGACTTGACCGACGATTCATGACTAATCATATGACTGACTTTCATTGACATAACTGGACTGATGTGTGTTGTTTAAGGACTGTGTTTGTTTGCTGGTCGTGTTCTCCATGCAATTTTACTTATCAATTCAACAATCTACGTCATTGTACATTTGGCGTCATATCCTTGACGTATATTTACATTTACATCACAGTTACTACATCATCTTTTCAGCAGTTGTTTTGAAAGATACCTAATGTTTTCTAGAAAGTGCTCTGTTGTGCTTCAAAGATTTCTTCCAGTTCGTTCGGCCATAAGGTAAATTTAGGCATGTTTTTTACATTTCTTTTATATTATATTGAATGTTTGATGTATTTTTCATGGTTCAAAATATGCTTTATTATTTGATATGATTATTTTGTTATTAATAATCCTTTGCTTGGTAGTCAAGTTCTTTTGCGAAATAATATCTTTTAAAGTCGCTCATTGATGTTCTTAGATGTTGGGATCTTATTTCCCTTTGTGTAGTTATCAAGGGAGTTTTAATTGCTTTGGTTCAATGTTGAGGAGAAGTTGTGTGCCCAGTTAAAGGGGTTTTCATGGGCCAATGTTTAACTGAAGTGGTTCTCCCGGGCCAGTGTTGTCTAAGGGGGTGCTCTGGGCTAGTGCAACTTAAAGGGGGTTTCCAGGTTATAGCAACTGAAGGGATGTGTCAAGTTGTTGCCTAATTAAAGGGGATTTCCGTGGCTGAAGTTTGGGCTTATATGTAATGGTCTATGGTAGTTCACATGTTCCTAATGATGTTTACGCGTTTGTTCGTTTTTGGAATGTGTTTTGATGTCGTTGTTTACTGTTGATGAAATTGTTTGATGATGTTGTGGCACAACGCTTATTGCCTTAGTTCTCATAGTTTTGCTATTGTGTTTTGTTCATTGCAGTATTTTACCGCCTTTGTCACTGTCGACATTGCTTACGCCGTCGGCAACGTCAGAGTAGTTGTAGTGTAACGTTATTGCCAAATGACTCATGGCTTTGTATGAATAAACGTCATCATAGTTTCAACATCTCTGTAGTGCGAGTTATTTCTTATTACCAAGCGAATTGACGAAAGTTGGATGGATCTGAAAGCACGCAAGCAACCACAGTAAAATACTTACCATCGTCAGTTCCCTTGATGTTTGGTCCAGTTGATTTCCCTAAGCCATAGGATTGTCTTCAACTGTGAGGTCATCGTATTAGTCAAGCATCAAGACAGCAAGTTTCTACGCTAACCCGACACATTGTATGGTACCTTTCCCTAAGTAGCGGTATGCAAGACTGGCTCCTTCAAATAGTACCATGTAGTTCCGCCTATTCTTCGAAGTTGTTTTAGTTAAGTACCATTTCAGAAGCTAGGCACATGAAGACGACCAAATTAGTCTATGGATAAGCATCTGTTAGGCAGGAGTTTCGGATCAAGTAAACAGCTTTGTCCTCAAGAAGATCTACGATAGTTCGAGTCATCATGGCTGGATTGGATGAAGACGTTGAGTTTGGTTCCATTGAATCCGAAGAAAAGATAGACCTGAAAGATGTTTCTCCTGATGGAAGACCCAAGCGGGTGAGAAAGCTCACAAAGAAAGGTCTAGGACTTATCATTAGTGACAAGATGCTACAGTTCAAGCACCTTAGTACTCAAGTGACTCGAGAGATCATAGCAGCTACTGAAGAGCTCAGGAAGGAAGATAGAATACGAGAGGTCCTGCTACACCACAGAGAACAGATCTCGTCGAAGTTCGCTAGTCTCTCCAAGTGTGAATCTGACCTTCAAGAGCTCGAGTCAAATGAGACAGTCGCTGTAAGCCTAGCAGAAACTCAGGCAGCAGTTTTCAATGCCATCTCACAGCTAGTGACAGCCACTGCAGAAAAGGCAGACTCCATGAGATCAAGATGCTCAAGACCAGCGCATAGTCAGACGTCGAAGCATTCCAAAGCCGCTTCCAGAGTCCACACTCGCTCTGATGTCAATTCCTCGAGATCTAATACCTCCGTCAAAATTCTAGCTAAAGCTACCGCCGCAGCTCTTGTCGCCAGGGCAAAGGGCCAGAGTTTGGCACATGAAATGTACAGAGAGATTGAAGCTGCGGATGAAGAAGAGCGAGCTGAGCAAGCCAAGGAAGAAAGAAAGAAGAGAGAAAGGCAGCGACAATTAGCTGAACTCGAATTGAGAACGCAAATCGCCGAGCAGAAAGCCACGATAGATGTGCTAGAAAGCTATGAACAATCAAGCAATCCTCCTGAACTTCCACTTCTTAGTCTCTTAGACTACCAACCCGGTGGACCTCTCGCCTATCCTAAGTTCGCTAATCCCGTAGTTAGCCATGAGTCAGCTAGGCAATACGTTAGCTACATGACCACCTCTCCCTTGGATACCAGAGCCGATCAACACACGACGTCGGCTGGCACGGGCCCCTCAACTGCTGCCCTGGTGTCAACGGGTGCGAGGACCACAACTGCTGCCCCCTCCGCTGTCCCTACATCGTCGACAGATGGACTTGTCTCATCGAGCGCTGCCCCCGCTGTCGCCTTTATGTCGCCAAGCTTCAGTGACAGCCAAGGCGCCGTATTCTCTGCCGTCACTACGTCGCTTCCCAGGACCGTCTACGGATCTTCCGTCGGACCAGCAGTGGTGTCCACGACTTTCAACGTCACTGCTGGAGCGGCCTACAGTTCAAGCGCTGCTGTGCAGGCCACGGCGTCCTTGCACCAGCCCATTATGTCCACACTGCCTTTCCTGTCGTCGGGTGAGCGTCGTCACATCGACGAGCCCTCTACACACCCCTCAACTTCTAGGGTGGGCTTGTTTAGGTCAGCCCCAACTGATTCAGGCGTCGTGATGGGTGCTGATCGGTTCAGCATCTATGGACAGCAGCTACCTGGTCACAAGGACGCGAATGGTCTACGTTCCGGCATCCCCTCCGATTCATTCGTCTTAGACCCTCGTCTACGTCCCCAAGCTAACCTCTTCACACCAGGGGTGCCTGGACTCAATCGGCATGTCAGCCCAGAGTCGTTACGGATTGGCGGACCTCGCGCTGCCTCTACTGGTGTCGACTTCACTGCCGTCCCTATGAGCGACTCTCACGTTCACGTTGGAAGCCTGTCTTCGCCACAGCCCAGTTTGTTCCATTCGAGTACCTTGCTCCATGACTCATACTTGGAATCCGTGACCAAGACTCTCGCGGACGCACTGACGCTGAACCGGCTGCCTCTACAAGAGCCCTGCATCTTCTCCGGCGACCCTCTGCTGTATCCGACCTGGAAGTCCTCGTTCTCCTTCCTCATTGAGCGGCAGAACATTCACGCCAGCGAGAAGCTTCTGTACCTTCAGAGATATGTCAGTGGTCCAGCCAAGGAGGCAGTGAGCGGGTTTTTCCTCTTGAGGGACACTAGGGCCTACGAACAAGCCATGACCGTGCTAGAACAGAGGTTCGGGAATTCGTATGTGATTTCTACAGCTTTCCGCACCAAGCTTGACGAGTGGCCAATAGTCAAGAACAAGGACGGTGTTGCCCTGCGTTGCTTGTCGGACTTTTTGCAGCAGTGTGCCATAGCAGCGAAGGAGGTGGGTGGGCTCGAAATCCTGAACGATGCCCACTACTTGAAGCGCATTGTCGAAAAGCTGCCAGATTGGATGACACATCGGTGGAGTAGGAGTGTGGTGAACACAAAACTCTACAAGAAGCGCTACCCAACCTTCGAGGAGTTGGTGACCTTTGTCACGCTGGAGGCCGAGATCACGAACGACCCAGTCTTCGGAATCGCTACTCCTGCCACCTCTTCAGCTGCCAAGCCTGTCCTTCGTATGTCTGCGCCACCTAGCAAGAAGGTCTCGCTGGTTACCACGTCCGAATCTATGGAAGCAACGTGCGATTTCTGCGGTTACACCAAGCATGGAATAGCAGAGTGCCGTAGCTTTCAAAAGAGACCAATCAAGGAGAGGAGAGACTTTGTACTCAAGAAAGGACTGTGTTTCGGGTGCCTGTTGACAACTGAACATCGATCTCGACAGTGTTCCCAGAGAGTAACGTGCACTACCTGTGGCAAGAAGCATCCTACGTGTCTGCACGACAACGACTTCGTGTCGACGTTCGTTGCCAGAAGGGGCAACGGCGGTAACTCTAGGCAGTCTACAGCAGTGAATGTCAGTGGTCATCAAACGTCATCCAATCCTGTGGTGGTCGCTATGTCACATCGGTCTCAGTCGGATGGTGATAGTTCGCTCACTGCAATGATTGTTCCAGTCTACATGTCATGTATCGACAACCCCGAAAAAGAAGTACTTACCTATGCGTTGCTGGACACCATGTCTGACGCCACCTTCGCTGTGACTACAGTTGTCGAGAACGTCGGAGCTTCGTCACGGGAGGCTACGCTGAAGCTCACCACCTTGACCGACAACGACGCTCTCGTTCCTTGCAGGAAGTACTCCGGACTGCGCGTCAGATCGATCTTCTCCAGTGAATGGGTCAGCTTGCCTCCAGCATACTCCAGAGAGTTCCTGACACTCCACACGTCTCACATTCCGACCCCAGATACCGTTGCTGAGCATCCTCACCTGAGACGCTTGTCTTCGAGCCTGAGTCCCTTGCTGCCGGATTGCGTCGCCGGTCTACTGATTGGCTTTGATTGTCCCGAGGCTCTCATGCCGATTAGCGTGATTCCCGGACTGCCTTACGGCGTGGAAACCAAGCTAGGCTGGTCGGTGGTGGGAAAGTCGTCGCAACCTGTCGCCTTCGATGCTGTGGGATCATCTCACCACGTCGCCTTGCAACAGACCAGCAGAGAGGACGAGAGAGTGGCTTTCGTGTACAGGTCGCATGTCGAGGAAGCCTCCGCCACTGATTTGTTGCATGCCCTGGAAAGAGACTTTGTTGATGTTGAGTCAGGTGTGATGTCGCAAGATGATATGAAGTTCCTGAAGATTGTGGAGGACAATGTGTTAATTAATGAAGCGGGACACTACGAAATGCCTCTTCCCTTTCGTCCTGAGAGTCCATCTCTTCCGGACAACAGGAACGTCGCAATGAAGCGTGTGCTCGGGTTGAAACGCCAATTTGAGCGAAGGCCGGACTATTTCAGTGACTATGTCAAATTCATGAACGTGATCTTGGATCGAGGTGACGCTGAACGTGTGCCTGAGGAGGAGGTCGAGTCAAGTACGCGCTGGTACATTCCACATCACGGCGTCTACAACCCGAAGAAGCCTGGAAAGATTCGAGTTGTTTTCGACTGTAGTGCACGGCACCTTGGTACCTGCCTGAATGATCTGCTGCTTCAAGGACCTGACCTCATTAGTTCTCTCGTCGGTGTGCTGTGTCGCTTTCGGAAGGGCCCCATTGCCTTCGCCTGCGACATCGAGAAGATGTACCACCAGTTTCACGTCACCAAACCTCACCGTGACTACCTCCGGTTCCTATGGTGGGAGAACGGAGATGTCAGCAAGCCGTTGGTGGACTACCGGATGAAAGTCCACATCTTTGGAGCTACTTCGTCACCGGGATGCGCGAACTTCGGCTTGAAGCAAGTGGCCAAGGATAATGCTGCAGTCTGTCCAGACGCTTCTGCTTTCTTGCAGCGGGACTTCTACGTGGATGACGGACTCAAGGCTAAAGACACAGTCAAGGAAGCCGTCGAAGTTCTCACCAAGGCCAGAGAAATCTGCTCACGAGGGAATCTGAGACTGCACAAGATTGTGTCCAATTCCGAAGAAATGCTGTCGCACTTCCCTGATTCTGAAGTCAGCTCATCCAAGTCTACTGACTTGTCTGCCCCAAGTCATATTCCTGCAGTTGAAAGGACACTAGGACTGCAGTGGAACACGGACAATGACACCCTTGGGTTCAACAGTGACCTCAAGTCTAGTTCATTCTCGAGAAGAGGAGTTCTCTCTACTGTAGCTTCTCTGTACGACCCTCTGGGATTCTTGGCTCCATTCGTGCTACTTGGGAAGCTGATTCTGCAAGAGATGTGTCGTGATCACCTTGGCTGGGACGACCCGTTGCCTGAACGACTTGAGGTGCGCTGGAGTTCGTGGCTGGCTGATCTGCTGAACATAGGTCTGATTCAGATACCTAGGAACTACCTGCCCTTGGATTTCGGTTCGGTTGTGGCTGTGGAACTGCATCATTTCTCCGACGCGTCTACGATAGGGTACGGACAATGTTCTTACTTGAGATTCATGGATTCCGGAAACAACGTTCACTGCACTCTGGTCATGGCCAAAGGTCGTGTAACTCCACTTCGTCCTGTCACTGTCCCTCGCCTCGAACTACAAGCGGCCGTACTGTCAGTGAAGATAGCCAGGTTTCTGCAGGAAGAGTTGGATTACGACGACATTCAGCATTTCTTCTGGACAGACTCTCAGATTGTTCTGGCGTACCTACACAACGAAACAAAGCGGTTTCACATCTTCGTTGCCAATAGAGTGCATGAGATTCTTCAGTTTGAGAAGGCTAGTCAGTGGAACTATGTTGCGTCTGAAGAGAACCCAGCTGATCATGCGTCTCGTGGTCTAACGGTGGACGGCATCGTCTCCTCAAGTTGGCTTCTGGGACCGGAGTTTCTCTTGCAGCCTCAAGTTTACTGCAAAGCGGAGTACTTCGAAATTCCAGAGCATGACGTTGAGGTGAAGGTCTGTAAGGCTACTGATACTACGGAGGTGTCCTTCACTAGCTTCGATGAAAGGGCGAAACGGTTCTCGGACAAATCATCACTGCTGAGAGGGATCGCTGTGATCATACGACGCTGCTCGGCGAAGAAAGGAGCGACTCTGTCGAAGCTGGAATCTTACCGAATTGCTGAGAAGAAGTGGATAGCCTGCGTGCAACGAGAGGAGTTGTCCCGTCCTTCTGCTTCCCTGCGCAACTCGCTGAAGCAGTTGAATTGCTTCACAGGCGAGGATGGTGTCTTACGAGTGGGAGGCAGGTTGGGCAAGTCTTCAGAGGACTACGAGTGCAAGTATCCTGCAGTGCTGCCACGCGACAGCCACTTCTCTCTGCTCATAGCTCGGAAGTGCCACCACAAGGTTGCTCATCAAGGCCGTACTACTACTATCAACGAGATCAGAGCCACTGGATACTGGATCTTGGGCATTCGTCACATTGTGTCCTCGATCATACGGTGCTGCGTTGCTTGCCTTCGTCTCCGTGGTCAGCCTCAGGGGCAAATGATGTCGGACCTGCCAGTGGACAGAGTTGAAGCTTCGGCACCGTTCACCTACTGTGGTCTGGATTGTTTCGGCCCATTCTACGTCAAGGACGGACGCAAGGAGACAAAGCGTTATGGGCTGATCATCACCTGTTTGTCCTCCAGAGCTGTTCATATCGAAGTTCTGGACGACATGTCGACAGATTCGTTCATCAACGGTCTCCGCAACGTCATTGCCATTCGGGGCAGCATCCGCCTGATTCGCTGCGATCGAGGAACGAACTTTGTTGGTGCCTGCAACGAGCTCAAGCTGGCATGGAAAGAAATGAACTCTGACATCGTCATCGAGAGAATGCTGGAAGAGAATTGCGAATTCAAGTTCAACCCTCCTGCATCGAGTCACATGGGTGGTGTCTGGGAGCGTCAAATCCGCACCATTCGCAGTGTGCTAAACGGGCTGCTGCAAAAGTCGGGTCATCGCCTCACTACTTCGTCTCTGCGTACATTCTTGTACGAAGCCATGGCGATCATCAACAGTCGTCCTTTGGCAGTGGAATCGCTGGAATCTCCTGATGGACCAAGACCCCTGACCCCCAACCACATCCTGACCATGAAGCATTCGGGCATCCTTCCGCCTCCAGGGGTTTTTGAAGACGCAGACCTCTACGTGAGGAAGCGGTGGCGATGCGTGCAGCGGCTGGCTGAGGAGTTCTGGCAGAGTTGGAGGAAGGAGTACCTAACGACGTTGCAGCAACAGCGCAAATGGCAGCGTCCTCAGCAGAACGTCATTGTCGGGGATGTTGTCGTTCTGCACGACCTGAATGTGTGCCGCAACGATTGGAAGATGGCACGTGTCACCGAAGTCTTTCCAAGCGACGACGGCCTGGTGAGAAGCGTGCGTCTCCTGATGTCGACCTCCACCCTGGACAAGCATGGACGTCCCACCACAGCTCCAGTCTGTCTCATCCGCCCTGTGCACAAACTATCAGTACTCGTTAGCATGGTTGATTAAATGTGTAACTCCATGATTCACAGTACTGGTTAATTATTGACATTCATGAAGGATTTTCATACACAATGTCATTGCATTGTAGGATGTCAATTTTTTCAAACTCTTAAAGCAGTTGGATATGTATGGACTCTTGAGTTGGTTGCTTCGAGCTGTCATGTTAAAGTGTTTTGAATGTATGCAGACTTTTGAGTTGGTGCTTCGAGCCGGCAAGTTTAGGTGGTCACCTCAATTGTTTGGGATTTTTTGAGTGCCAGCAAGTGTATCTGTTTTTTCAGATTAGTGTGTACAATAGCATAACGTTTGGTATAGTGCTACTGCATATAAGTGTGTTGGCTGGACAGCGCAAATCGTGGTGTTGTTTGTTGAAAGTTCACCAGAATGGCGGATTAGTGTGTTTTAAAGTCATTTTCATTAGAGTGTGAGAATGTGTGTTTTTACTCGGATTTGGTCAAAGGTTCTTGATGAATTTTGTGTGTGTGTGTGTGTGTGCAAAGTAAATCTCTTGTGGGTTTGGAGATTTTAAACGTTCTATGTTCAAAGTAAATCTCTTTAGATTTTAAATTTAAACGTTGTGTGTTTAAAGTAAATCTCAGTAGGATATGAGATAAATGTTCAAGGTAAATCTCTTCAGATTATGAGATTAAACATTAGAAGCATATCTCATTAAGGTATGAGATTACGTGGTATATGTTAAAAGGAGATCTCATTAGGTTATGAGATTAAACGACTCAAGGTCAAAGTAAATCTCATCAGGTTATGAGATTAAATTTTCAAGCTTAAAGTGAATCTCATTAGGTTATGAGATTATGTACTTTAATTCAAACTTTGTCTCAAGGGTGTGGCTCGATAGTTTCAAGTGAGTTCTCACCAGGATAAATTTGTACGTTGAAGTAATTCTCTTTGGAACGTGTAATGGTAAAACAAACTTTATCTCTAGGATGTGCGCTCGATAGTGTAAAGTGAACTCTCATCAGGATAACCTTGTGAAGTTCAAGTTCAATCTTATTATGGTATAAGATTGTAGGTGCAAATAATGTCTTTTGGGGTAGAAAGTATTGTTTTCAAATGATGTATTGGTCTGTGCAGGCCGTAAAGGTGCGAGGTGTTCTTTGGTGATAATCCTTGTTAGTTCTTTTTTGGAAGTAGTTGTTACACTTTGTTGTGGAAGTTCAGGATTTTTGTAGTCTTCCTGTTGTTACCTGTAATTGTAAATCATAGGGTCATGATTTAAGGTGGGAGTGTAACTGCCGATGTGGCAGTGTATTTTGTCTCGCAGTCTTGCCCATGTTGGGTTCCACTAGTGTGTTTTGCATGCGCGTATTATTGTTTTGCTTAGTTGCGTGCATAAGTTTTTTTGTGTATTTGTCAGTGTGTTTGTCAGGATGTTCGTGTGTGTGTGGATCATTTTGTTGTGGCCTCTGTGTGTGCGGTGTATTGACTTGACCGACGATTCATGACTAATCATATGACTGACTTTCATTGACATAACTGGACTGATGTGTGTTGTTTAAGGACTGTGTTTGTTTGCTGGTCGTGTTCTCCATGCAATTTTACTTATCAATTCAACAATCTACGTCATTGTACATTTGGCGTCATATCCTTGACGTATATTTACATTTACATCACAGTTACTACATCATCTTTTCAGCAGTTGTTTTGAAAGATACCTAATGTTTTCTAGAAAGTGCTCTGTTGTGCTTCAAAGATTTCTTCCAGTTCGTTCGGCCATAAGGTAAATTTAGGCATGTTTTTTACATTTCTTTTATATTATATTGAATGTTTGATGTATTTTTCATGGTTCAAAATATGCTTTATTATTTGATATGATTATTTTGTTATTAATAATCCTTTGCTTGGTAGTCAAGTTCTTTTGCGAAATAATATCTTTTAAAGTCGCTCATTGATGTTCTTAGATGTTGGGATCTTATTTCCCTTTGTGTAGTTATCAAGGGAGTTTTAATTGCTTTGGTTCAATGTTGAGGAGAAGTTGTGTGCCCAGTTAAAGGGGTTTTCATGGGCCAATGTTTAACTGAAGTGGTTCTCCCGGGCCAGTGTTGTCTAAGGGGGTGCTCTGGGCTAGTGCAACTTAAAGGGGGTTTCCAGGTTATAGCAACTGAAGGGATGTGTCAAGTTGTTGCCTAATTAAAGGGGATTTCCGTGGCTGAAGTTTGGGCTTATATGTAATGGTCTATGGTAGTTCACATGTTCCTAATGATGTTTACGCGTTTGTTCGTTTTTGGAATGTGTTTTGATGTCGTTGTTTACTGTTGATGAAATTGTTTGATGATGTTGTGGCACAACGCTTATTGCCTTAGTTCTCATAGTTTTGCTATTGTGTTTTGTTCATTGCAGTATTTTACCGCCTTTGTCACTGTCGACATTGCTTACGCCGTCGGCAACGTCAGAGTAGTTGTAGTCACTAGTGTAACGTTATTGCCAAATGACTCATGGCTTTGTATGAATAAACGTCATCATAGTTTCAACATCTCTGTAGTGCGAGTTATTTCTTATTACCAAGCGAATTGACGAAAGTTGGATGGATCTGAAAGCACGCAAGCAACCACAAAGATTTTCACGCGCTAAGCCCCTACCGGTTTGACTGCCCCCCTGGCGGTCAAATTATCGTCCTAAGTTGGCCATTGTGTTCACGAGTGTGCATCATCTCTTTTACCATTGTCAGATTGCTTTCTCACATTCTGCTGGTCTTACACTGTGCAGGGGACAGAGGGGCCATGCAGTCCCACATTCTGCTGGTCTTACACTGTGCAGGGGACAGAGGGGCCATGCTTTCTCACATTCTGCTGGTCTTACACTGTGCAGGGGACAGAGGGGCCATGCAGTCCCACATTCTGCTGGTCCTACACTGTGCAGGGGACAGAGGGGCCATGCTTTCTCACATTCTGCTGGTCTTACACTGTGCAGGGGACAGAGGGGCCATGCTTTCTCACATTGTGCTGGTCTTACACTGTGCAGGGGACAGAGGGGCCATGCTTTCTCACATTCTGCTGGTCTTACACTGTGCAGGGGACAGAGGGGCCATGCTTTCTCACACCCAGCTGACGTTGGCCAACGTGTGCCAGCATAACTCGAAGGGGGGAGCTAAGCGTCAAGGCCCCGGCCCCTCCCGCAAGGCCTCTAGCTCCAGCCAGCCCCCTGGTGTCAGTAATGGCGTGAAAATGTCGTACACCACCACCCTCGACAAGGATGTAGGCAGGATGGAGGCCCTCATGGACGAGTGGTGTTTGGACTTGAAGAGAAACGTGCTGGTGAGAACGAGGCTGGTGTGAAGCAAGAGTCATATTGTTGTTCGCTTCCCAAGTTACATTAACCTTTAGCACCCTGCATTTTTTCTGACGTTCCGTACTCTGCCACTGCATTCTTTTTGAGGCGGTGAAAAACGCTTACACCCACTTGATTAAAAATGCTCTAATTTTCTCTGTGTGTTGTGTGCAGACTTGATTATTGGAATACTAATAAAGAGATGATTGAGGAAAGTTTTGATATGATGTATTTTGTTGTCCATGTATGTTTTGTTGTTCAAAAAAAAAAAAGCGAAAGTGTTGACTTACTGTTTCGGCACGGTCGGAATGAGTGCTGTCTGCTTCAAAGTTCACCCACTGAGTAATTAACTCATGTCTAAGATCCCTTTAACGAAATAACTCACGGAAATATCATTAAGAATATTATGAAAGGCAAAATTTTCTTTGAATTCAACCTAGTAGTCAAAATCGGTACCGAATCACAATCGCGGCTCGAATTGATATTGGATCGTCGTCATCGAGTCACACCGACATTGGCTACCCCCCCTTCTACTGCATTACGATCTTGTATCACCCTTTCACTGTCGATATCCGACCTAACAAAGCCTAAGAATTCATGATTTAAACAGACATCGACGCTAATTTCCAGTAGGAAGCTTCGCCAACACGAAAATCCGCCATATTTGATAGTGAACTTTACTTTCTGACCGATCAACACTTTAAAAAATCCAATACAACAACTAAAAAAAGCAAATGGAGGCTTGCCGGAAGAGAAGCAAGCAGCCGAGCCTCGTTCTGAAGCTAAAGTGAGGTAGTTTCTATTATTAGTAACAGAAATAAGGTCCGCGAAGCATTGGTTTGGGGGTACCCCTCTGAGCGACACAGTGCGCCTGCAGTTACAGGGGAGAGAATCTGCTCGGCGACAGTGCGCCTGCAGTGTGCTAAAAGTTAAGGCCCATTGCTTTTTTCTTTTTTTTTAAGGTCGGAGGTCAGAACTGTATGTTTCTCCTAGTCGGAAACTGAGTTTTCAGAATCTTGTTTTCTTACTTTTTTCTTTGTACTCATCACTCAGTCTCTATCCTTTACATTGACCTGTGGGTGCATTATCTAACTCTCAGTCTCTCTCTCTCTCTCTCTCTCTCTCTCTCTCTCTCTCTCTCTCTCTCTCCTGGTTAGTCTTTAACTCTTTCAATGTCCGGAATTAATAGATAGCTGTCAATTTGATGCATTTGCTTCAAGGGAAGTAAATGTGTGTGCACACCATACCTTGGTCACTTCTAAACTCTCTTCGCTCCTTTAGACCACTATTTTGCCTCTTACTTTGCTTTTGTAGTGGTTTGTTGTGGGCAAACCAGTCGGTGAAGAGTTTTTCTATATAAAGTCAATATATAAAAAAGTCTGATCTACCACTTCCCTATGTCTAAACTTATAGTTCTTAACCCTTTCACCGCCAATGTCGCATTTATGCACCACAATGGTTTAACACCCATGTCACTAAAAGGCATCAAATCAGGGCCTGTTATCCAAAGACCCTATTTTCTTTGTTTTGGGATGTAAGGATAGGCCTAATGTTATCATGTCACAGAGCAATTCCCAATATTGGAGAGTGTGTTTCTCTAACCAGTTAAGTTTAATGATATTTTGGGGCTGAAAAATGCTGGCGTTGAAAGGGTTAAGTTATGACATGTAATCATTTTGATGACATCATAATTGATTTTTGTGTCACAACAATATGGCTTGATGAAAAGTTAGAATTCACTTTAAAATTTGCCTCAAATTAAATGATGGGTGTTTGTGTTTTTTGTTTAGTCTTGTATTATAGTTCTGTGTGATTATTACAAAGTTATGTATCTCTTTGCCAGTCTTCCTTTTCTCTTTACCTCTGTTAATTCTTATAAATTACATGCTTTTTTTCCCTTCAAGGTATCAATGATAATGATGATATTGATTTCACAGGCGGAATTTTCCCAAGCAAAGATTGTGATAGAGCAGAAAAGTCGGGAGGAATTCTTGCGAGAGGCGGGCAGGTGAGTCGAAAATGAAGAGAGGACTTGACATTTAGGAAGAAACATTGACAGTTCCCTTGTTTCAGGATTTGTGTAAGGTGAATGGGTTAATAAAATGGTGAAAACTCATTTATATTAAAAAAATCCAGAGAACTTTTTGTCCTCTGTTTTGAATCATTTCTCGGGACAGTGGGTGGATGCCTCGTGCCTCCATACAGGGAGCTGGACGACCACACCCCCTCCATGAGTCTGCCTGTGGGGATACCGGGGATCTTTCATACAAATAGTTCCCCCACCTTCTGGAAGTTCTGTGCTTGTAACTTCCACTAATCTTTCACTCTTTTTGATTCTGTCTTTTCCCTTTGCTTTCTGTCATCTACTATCTTTCTGGCCTATGTATCTGTCTTTCCATGATACAACTTTGTTTGGTTTGGGTCTTTTAGGCCTATCTGTCTTTCCATGATACAACTTTGTTTGGTTTGGGTCTTTTAGGCCTATCTGTCTTTCCATGATACAACTTTGTTTGGTTTGGGTCTTTTAGGCCTATCTGTCTTTCCATGATACAACTTTGTTTGGTTTGGGTCTTTTAGGCCTATCTGTCTTTCCATAATACAACTTTGTTTGGTTTGGGTCTTTTAGGCCTATCTGTCTTTCCATGATACAACTTTGTTTGGTTTGGGTCTTTTAGGCCTATCTGTCTTTCCATGCAATATTCTGTGAACCACTTTACAGAATTATTTAAATGTACTATGGTAGTATAGTTCCAGAAGCTGAGGTGTCCTTTCAGGTTACTATTATCTTTTTTCTTTTGACCATGACCTTGAATGTGTCATTTTTTTGTCTTGGCCATAGCTTATGATCTACTGCACGGGACTACTTCAAATGTCTATTAAAGTAAAGCTGATCAGTGCATCTTGCTGGGTATTAATTATTCAACAAAGATAATCAGCTCAAATAGTTGATAAAATACAGCTTAATATTTGCTAAGAAAGGCAAGTCTGAAAATGCGGTTGGAGCCGAGAAATCGTAGTGTGTTTGTTGATCTGCACCTTTACCGAAATTTGCTCCCACGACAGACACTGCAAGGACAAGGACGAGCTGATCAAGGAGCTGGACAGCCTGAAGGAGCTGCTGCACACCTATGAGAAATCCAACGAGAGGAAGGACACCATCATCGCCAACCTCACCAAAGCCATGTACCGCCAGAGGGACAAGCAGCAGCTCATGAAGAACTTCTGCTCCTGGAAGGCCCACCACAACGACATGAAGAGAGAGGTCAGTGTGTGTGAGAGAGAGAGAGAGAGAGAGAGAGAGAGAGCGCAGCTCTGCCACAGAAACTTTCATCAACACTTAATAAGGCTCCTCCGAAGTCGGAGTGTGGCTGCCCATGTGACGGGGCAATCAAAAATGGTCACACATATTCTCACCCCTAGCTTAAGCATTTGTACTATAGTGTTCAAGTGCTTCGGCTGTTGGGATGATCCCTGGACGTTTTTTATCCAGGGTACGCCAACAACAACGATAAGAGAGAGAGAGAGGGAGAAAGAGAGAGTGTAGCTGGCACAGAAACTTTTATCAGCACTAATATTAATAATCAATGCTTCTAAATACATTTACCAATTTCGAAGAATTATTAAGAAGAATTTTTAATATTAGGTGTACATTTCAGATCAAAAGTTAAATAATTCCAAAAATTAGCAACTCTGTTAGTAAAACAATTTTTTCTAGTGTTAGTTTTACATTGCTTAATAAAAACTTTACTGTATGAATTTCTTGTTGTACTGCATTGAGGTGATTAAAAATAGGTTGTTCCAAGACAGATCAACAAGGCCATTGAATATCTTATAAGCTTCAATAAGGTGTCCCCTTACCCTTCTCCCTTTAAGTGAATATAAATTTAACATTAAAACGTGTCATTTCTGCATTGAGAGAATGTTTGATCTTCGCCCATATGTACGTGTCAGACGTTCACGCTGAAGCTGGCCAAGCAGCACCACGAGCGGACGCTGCAGCGGCGAGTCATGTCCGCCTGGTTCTCCATGCTGCACAGCAAGTGGAAGCAGCGCGTGGAGAAGGCCTGCCAGACCAAGGCCCAGGAGGTCTGCATGCAGCTCACCAACGACTACGAGGCCAAGATTATCTCTGTGAGTCTCTACGTTGCTTTGCTTCTGTCTGCTAGTCTCTGTCTCTCTCTATCCCAGCCCAGGAGGTCTGCATGCAGCTCACCAACGACTACGAGGCCAAGATTATCTCTGTGAGTCTCTATGTCGCTTTGCTTCTGTCTGCTAGTCTCTGTCTCTCTCTATCCCAGCCCAGGAGGTCTGCATGCAGCTCACCAACGACTACGAGGCCAAGATTACCACCGTGAGTCTCGACGACGCTTTGCTTCTGTCTGCTAGTCTCTGTCTCTCTCTATCCCAGCCCAGGAGGTCTGCATGCAGCTCACCAACGACTACGAGGCCAAGATTACCACCGTGAGTCTCGACGACGCTTTGCTTCTGTCTGCTAGTCTCTGTCTCTCTCTATCCCAGCCCAGGAGGTCTGCATGCAGCTCACCAACGACTACGAGGCCAAGATTACCTCTGTGAGTCTCGACGACGCTTTGCTTCTGTCTGCTAGTCTCTGTCTATCCCAGCCCAGGAGGTCTGCATGCAGCTCACCAATGACTACGAGGCCAAGATTACCTCTGTGAGTGTCTACGTCACTTTGCTTCTGTCTGCTAGTCTCTGTCTCTCTATCCCAGCCCAGCAGGTCTGCATGCAGCTCATCAACGACTACAAGGCCAAGATTACCTCTGTGAGTCTCGACGTCGCTTTGCTTCTGTCTGCTAGTCTCTGTCTCTCTATCCCAGCCCAGGAGGTCTGCATGCAGCTCA
>CM065681.1:87478364-87510864 GCA_017654935.2 Phymorhynchus buccinoides
ATAAGGAAATTGACAACCATTCAAAACAGATATCAAACCAAAACGCTAGACGCTCAAATTGTTAAAGGCCCCACTGCATATTAACCCCCTCGCCACCAGTCATTTTTTTCCCCCGCAAAAAATACCATTCAACTTAACTAGATAGAGAAAAATCAACTATCTGCAACATTGGGAATTCACCTGTGATATACACAACCTTAGGCCCACAATTCATCCCACCAACATTAAGAAAATGGGGCCTTTGGACAACAAGCCCTGGTTCGGTGCGTCTTTTTGCGACATGTGTGTTAAACCACTGTGGAGCAACGTTGGCGGTAAAAAGGTTGACCCAGATTGCAACTCTACCCCCATAGCTGCACATTGATAGGCCGCATGTGATGTGCGTCAAACGTCTCAGTCCACAGTGTTCAGTCCCGCCGGGAACAATGTTCTCATCTTCCTCATCCAAAAGTTATCTCTTTTGAGGAGGGCCTCGACTGTTGAGGAGTGCACCTTCTTCACCGCGACACATTTCATGTTTTGTAGTGTGTGATCTGTCTGATTGAAGTGACGTGTTACGTGAGTGCCTGTGTTCTTGTTGATGTTTGATCTGTGTTGGTAGAAACGAGTGCGGAGTGTGGTTTTTGTTTGTCCAATGTATTGCGAGTTGTTGCATGTGTCGCAGTAGAGGAGGTACACAACATTCTTGGAGTCACAGCCCAGCCTGTGCCTGATGCTGAAGGTCTCTCTTGTCATTTGACTTTTGAATGAGACCGTCTGCTGAAGATGTTCTTTGCAAATCACGCATTTTCCCGAGCACCTCCAGCATCCAGCATCAGGGACCGGTGGACTCGGCAGGGTTGAGAGCATCAATATGGACCTCAAATATTTGTTACACCGTTCTGCCAGGAGGGGGGGGAGATCTGGGACCGCTTGTCGAAGCCGTGGACTTGAATGGAGTATTGGCTGAAGTTCACTCAGCCAACTGCGCAGCGGTGGGTTGGCTGGGTGGTGGGTGACCACCAAGGGTGGGCGTTTGCTGGTGGACTTTGGTTTGTACTGCAGGGTAGCACTTCGTGGGGTGTCCCTCGCCCTGTCAGCAGCCTCCTGCAGCACCTTTTCCGAATAACCCCTCTGCTTGAAGTGCAGCTTCATTTCTTCACATCTGATCTCAAAAGCCTCAGTGGTGGAGCAAATGCGGCGAATTCTGAGGAATTGGCTGTACGGTACGTTCTTGTGGACGTGGTTTGGGTGGCAGGAGCGGCGGTGGAAGTATTGATGGGCGTCTGTGGGTTTGGTGAAAACATCAGTACAAAGAAAGCCGTTATATATATGTGTGTATGTGTGTATATATATTACATATGTGTGTGTGTGTGTGCCGGCGACAAAATGTGATCGGCGACAAAATAACAAGGTCCTTGGCCACACCTCTTTTTATATAGTCATTTTCACGGGCCTTTAAGACTGTATTTTGTTCATGTTCAGTCGGTCACTAAGTCTAGCTTGCGGAATTGCTATAAACCTCTTAGTCTACTTGCAACTGTTTTGGGGATGTCATAAGATAAGATGACATGCGTGTCTGAAATTGTGTGTGTGTGTAGGTGTGTGTTGTTGTGTATGTGTGCGTGCGTGCGTGCGCGCGCGAGTGTGTGTGTGTGTGTGTGTGTGTGCGCGTGCGTACACGTGTGCATGTGTGTGTGTGTATGCGCGTGCATGCGAGTGTGCGTGTGTGTGTGTGTGTGTGTGTGTGTGTGTGTTTGCGTGTGTGTGTGTGTGTGTGTGCATGTGTATGTGTGTGAGTGTCTGTGTGTTCTTCAATGTAATATCTATTCACACTAAGTGATTTTAAACAAATGTGTGTGTGTGTGTGTGTGTGCGTGTGCGTGCGTGCGTGCGTGTGCGTGTGCGTGCGTGCGTGCGTGTGTGCGTGCGTGCGTATGTGTGAGTGTGTGTGTGTGTGTGTGTGTGTGTGTGTGCGTGCGTGCGTGCGTGCGTGCGTGCGTATGTGTGTGCGTGCGTGCGTATGTGTGTGTGTGTGTGTGCGTGCGTGCGTGCGTGCGTGCGTGCGTGCGTGCGTGCGTGCGTAGGCCTGTGTGTGTGTGTGTGTGTATGTGTGTGTGTGTGTGTGTGTGTGTGTGTGTGTGTGTTCTTCAATTTAATGTCTATTCATACTAAGTGATTTTAGACAAATGTGTGTGTCAAGTCAAAGTCAAAAATACTTTACTATCACGCTAGGCGAAATTACAGCGTGGTCTCGTACAAGCACAATACAATCAAAGAAACACATTTGCATGAATGAAAAATGGAAACAAAACTAAGGTAAAATGAATGACAAATCATGCTTCGCAAAAAATATTTGAACATAGTTAGGGTCGATAGAATCTCATTTGTTCACCCCCACCCTACTCCAAACCCCCACCCTCTCCAAGTCACCTCAAGCTATATTTTTGGTCCGTTCCCGTTCCCAACATTTCATGCGCCTCCTTCTCTCTCTCTCTCTCTCTCTCTCTCTCTCTCTCTCTCTCTCTCTCTCTCTCTCTCTCTCTCTCCTCTCTCTCTCTCTCTCTCTCTCTCTCTCTCTCTCTCTCTCTCTCTCTAGCTCTCTCTCTCTCTCTCTCTCTCTCTCTTACACACATACACACACAGACATAGAGACATACGGACAGACAGACACACACACACGCACGCACGTACGCATACACGCACGTACGCACACACAAGTTTGGCATTCAAAACTTCTGAATAAACTTAAATCAATAGGCCTTTCAGGGTGTATGTACAATTACTTAAAAACCTTCTTAAGTGATAGAACAATACAGACTAAGGTAGGTAATGTGTATTCCAACCAAAGACATCTCCAAATGGGAATACCACAAGGAGCTGTCAGGTGCTGCATTCGTCATTCCATCGTTAAAAATAAAGAAATCATATCATATAGGAAAGAATTTTTCTATATTTACCGCAGAACTTGTTGCCATTATTATGGCATTAAATTATCTTCTTAGTTTTCCATTTTCCATCTTTCAGATATTATTTTGTGTTGATTCAAAATCTGTTTTACAAGCCTTAACATATTCCCATACAAGAGTGAGAGGAGAACTTATATCAGAAATTCACCATTTAATTCATGTTTTGTCTTTGCGTGGTTCTTCTATTGACTTTTGTTGGATCCCATCACATTGTGGATTATCTGCAAATGAAAGAGTTGATCGGTTAGCAAAAAATATCGCAGCCACTGAAAACAGTTTAGCAAAAGTTCATATTCCTTTATCGCTACATGAAAATTACAGTCTTTTAGAAAAAGCATCCTGGGATTCTGTGTTTAGAAGACAAACTGAGACCTTACCCTCTATAAAAAAAAAAAAAACAAAAAAGGAAAGTTCTTTAAAAAGCTTATAGATTATAAAACAGGACAAAGTCTTCATCAAGGGCGGATTCTAAAAAGTTTAGTTTTTAAATTCAGGCTTGATGCACTGAAAACAAAATTCTGTAAAAATGTAACCTGCATTTGTGGCCATCATATTACACCTTTCCATGTGATTTTTCTTTGTGAACATCTGAAAAACTATTTACCGGCTTGGTTGTTGGACACGAAACCATCAATGACAGCCTATGAAGACATTCTTTGTGATGAATCAAAGATTCTAGAAGTTGTTCGGGGACTTATTAGGAGCCCAATTGGACCTTTGCTTTGATGTTCTTGTTAAGTATTTTACTTTCCTTTTTTGGAGTTTAATATTGTTCATTTATTTTTTTTTTTTTTATTTTTTTTTTGGTTTTTTTCCACCTTTAAATATTTAGAAGTAAGTCTAAGTTTATGTATTTCACTGACGTTTCATTAACATAGGGTCTAAATCATACAGGTACTCAGATACACATACCCTCACCCCATTTATTCATGTAAATTATATGCATGCATAGATTAACAATCCTTCGTATCTTCCTACACGCACACCCACAAACCCCCTTAAACGGACATTTGCACATAATCATACACATACTTCTTCTTCTTTTTTTTTTGGGGGGGGGGGGGGGTTTTGTCTAAGATCACTGTAAGGTGGATAGACGTTAAATTAAAGAACGAACGATACACACACTACTGTACAGATTGACCAGATATACCTCTAGGCCTAAGCTAATACATAATTCCTCATTATTTGGTCTTAGCAGAGATCTTGTTGAGAAGTTCGACTGACTTAGGGACAAAACTAGCTGAATTTCTAATGGTTCTACAACGAATAGTGCGGAACCGTCTATCAGATGGCAATAGTTCATAGCAAAGCGATAGAACGTGACTTTGATCATTAGCGATCTCCCTGGCTTTTTGAACTACACGTTTTTCATACAACAAATACAAGTTGTCTTGCTTTCTACCCACGATCTTGCTACCAACATTCACAATCTTATTCAGAACACCCTTGGGTTTTACATTCAAGCCACCCTACCAACACATGAACGAAAATGTTATAATAGATTCAAGAAAACAACGATGAAAGCTTTGGAGAAGATCTGTGCTAACATTGAAAGATCTGAGCTTTCTCAGGCAGTACATCCTTGTTTGGCATTTCTTGGAAACATGATCAACATGAGAACTAAAAGTAAACTTATTGTCTATGATTGTTCCCAGATACTTGTATTCATCTACCCTTTCGACTGTCAAACCTTTGATTGTGAGATCTGGCATTGGTACCGGGGATTTCCTAAAGTCGACTACCATTTCTTTTGTTTTTGTTACGTTGAGGTCAAGATAGTTTTCCTCACACCAGGACACAAACTTTTCAACCTGCTCAAAGTAAGTACTGTCCGAGTTAGAAAGGTCAACTAAAGCTGTATCATCAGAGTATTTAATGACAGGGGCAGAATCTGTTCCTTTACAGTCATTTGTGTAAAGGGTGAAGAGAACAGGAGATAAGACAGTGCCTTGGGGACAGCCGGTGGATACAGACATTGTGGAGGACAGAGCGTTTTGAAATCTCACAGTCTGCGTGCGTTTGAGTAGGAAATCTATAATCCATAAGACTAGTCTATTGTTGACACTCATGTTTATTAGTTTATTTGCTAAAAGATGGGGTTGTATGGTGTTAAAAGCAGACGAGAAGTCAATGAAGAGAATTCTGACAAAATAATTTCGGTTTTCTAGATGAGTGTATGCATTAGAAGTGTGAGCGTTGCATCATCTGTGGATCTGTTCTGCTTGTATGCAAATTGAAGCGGGTCAAGATGCTCTGTTGTGGTCTGGAGAAGACGTTGTAAAACGATTTTTTCAAAACATTTCATAACAATTGATGTGAGTGCGACAGGACGATAGTCATTGAGGCACGATGGACTGCGTTTTTGGGGGACTGGGCATATTGTAGAGGCCTTCCACTGAGCAGGAATTGTACAAACTCTAAGAGACCAAGAGAACAAAGAACTAAAAACATCTGATAGTTGGGAGGCACACACTTTCAAAATTCGACCACTAATGCCATCTGGGCCCTTTGCTTTCCTAACATTTAGACGAGAAAACACAGACTGAACTACACTTTGTTCTACTCATACTGTTCTTCATCCGCCCCCTCCCTACCCAACTCATTATGCAAGTCACTCGTAATAGAGTGTAAATCGCTGCTGTGTGTGTGTGTGTGTGTGTGTGTGTGTGTGTGTGTGTGTGTGTGTGTGTGTGTGTGTGTGTGTGTGTGTGTGTGTGTGTGTGTGTGTGTGTGTGTGTGTGTGTGTGTGTGTGTGTGTGTGTGTGTGTGTGTGTGTGTGTGTGTGCGTGCGTGCGTGTGTGTGTGTGTGTGTGTGTGTGCGTGTGTGTGTGTGTGTGTGTGTGTGTGTGTGCGTGAGTGCGTGCGTGTGTGTGTGTCTGTGTGTGTGCGTGTGTGTGTGTACTCTAACCGTGAACATAATATTTTTAATTAACAAAGCATCATGCACTGGGTTTGACTTGAAAGATAACCCCACACCTGGCAAACATACACATGAAAACGTGACACCAAAGGACGACGTGTTGGTTCTTTTCGTTATCTTCCCCCCTCTTATTGTTGTCTTTCTTAAAAAGTAACGTAAGAAAGAGCAAAAAGCATGTGTACTTTTATGGACTTTTTTAAATAGCTTAGTAGACCTATAGTACTGTTTCATAATTCGGTCTTTTGGGGTTATCTTTCCCTGCTGTCTCGTCTTGAAGTCGGTTTGGGGTAGTTCCGGTTCAAAATTAGAATTAAAATATGGAAGTTACCTACCTTAAACAACAACCTTGTTCTTGTCTTCACGTCTTGGGGTATTAATGTTGTCGTATCAAGTAAACAAATAAAAACATAACTGTTTATAGTCAACGAATGTAAACACTTTAAGAAAGAAACATGAAACAGGACTTAATATTATTAAATCTACAAACTGATAACTGAGCAATTAAACACCCCTCTATTTCAATTACGCAGCAGCCATGTCGTGTTGACAGCATTTCCTAACCGGAACTAATTATATTAATGCCAATACTACTTGTGGTGGTGCCATAGCCGATGAGGTGGTCACCGCTACAGCTATCTGTATTATTTTTTTTAAATCAGGACTTTACTGGTTTCGTACTGCCTCCGGGCATTGCCTCCAGTATTGTTCCCACCATATTTGTATTTACAAATGTCCCATATGTGTCTGATTCAGACCAAGAGGACGTAAAACACCATTTTCGCTCGCTAACCGGAACTAAGTGTCCTAACGAGCACACAACTCGTCTGTTACTTCCGTTTTCATTTCGAAACAGTGCTATAGTTGGCCGATTTGTAGACCTATATTCTTTCAAGAGCGATAGTTGCGATTATTTTATTTACATTTTTGCTTGTTTTTATTGCTGATGTTGACGCTTTGTCTACTTTTATGTCGTTGTTATATTTCTCTTACTGTTGTTGTTTCTGTTGACGATTTTTCTTTGTCTCGATGTTCATTTATAGTATTAGTTACATGTTACATGCTTAGAACCATGCAAGGATAGAATGGAAGACTAAATTCTTACACTCTCTCTCTCTCTCTCTCTCTCTCTCTCTCTCTCTCTCTCTCTCTCTCTCTCTCTCTCTCTCTCTCTCTCTCTCTCTCTCTCTCTCTCTCTCTCTCTCTCTCTCTCTCTCTCTCTCTCTCTCTCTCTCTCTCCAATGGCCAAAATACAATAAACCATTTTGTAATTCTCTCTCTCTCTCTCTCTCTCTCTCTCTCTCTCTCTCTCTCTCTCTCTCTCTCTCTCTCTCTCTCTCTCTCTCTCTCTCTCTGTGTGTGTCTCAGTCTCTCTGTGTCTCTCTATCTCTCTCTTTCTCTCTCTTTGTGTCTGTCTCTCTCTCTGTCTCTGTTTCTCTCTCTGTGTCTCAGTCTCTCTGTGTCTCTCAAGTCTTTCTCTCTCTTGTGTCTGTCTGTCTCTCTGTCTCTCTCTCTCTCTCTCTCTCTCTCTCTCTCTCTCTCTCTCTCTCTCTCTCTCTCTCTCTCTCTCTCTCTCTCTCTCTCTCTCTCTCGTCTTTCTTTCTTTCTGTCTTTCTTTCTCTGTGTGTCTCTGTCTCTCTCTATGTCCCTGTCTCCATTTCGGACTCTTTCTCTCTGTCTCTCTTTGTACGTATGTCTCACTCGCTCTGTCTCTCTTTCCTCGCTCTTTCTCTCACTACGTCTCTCTCTCTCTATCTCCGTATCTTTCTCTCTGTCTCTCTTTGTATGTCTCATTCGCTCTGTCTCTCTCTCTCTCTCTACTCTCTCTCTCTCTCTCTCTCTCTCTCTCTCTCTCTCTCTCTCTCTCTCTCTCTCTCTCTCTCTCTCTCTCTCTCTTCATTTCTCTCTCTCTCTCTCGTTATATTCTCTCTTGTGTCATTTAACGTCTATGTGTGTGTTCTCGTTATATTAGACGGATGTGTGTGTGTGTGTGTGTGTGTGTGTGTGTGTGTGTGTGTGTGTGTGTGTGTGTGTGTACAGAAAAAGACAAAAAGAGAGACTGCGAGAAAGGGAAAAAAAGCCTGAATAGGGCATTTGCCACGTGAGGGCGACCTTGAATTTCACTGAGTTGAATTTAGAGAGTTGAATTATAAAGGTGGGCAGAACGAGTGCAGTTACATTGGTAGTCTAGTATAGAGAACGAACACTCGTGGAAAATGCCCTATTCTATTTCCCACTAGAGGGAGAATAATATCCACTGCCAATTTTTAATAGACCTAGCCTAATTCCAATCCTAGTTTTTTTTAATTTGTCTTCGAGGTCGTTGGGATGGAGACCGTCGGGTGAACTAAAGCGTTTGTTTCAAAATGGCGTCGTACACACCTTGGCTCAACGAACATGGAGCTCTTATAGAGGAAACTTGCACCGCGAAGGCTCCTGCGAAAGACTTTTACCAGTTATTTGTAACTCCTGCTGAGGTATACATGATTGTGAATGTATAGTCGTCTGCAGATCTTTTCACATTTTTCTATTCATTTTCTTTTTTTTCTTTTTCAGTCGCGCGGAATATTTTGTTTGAACAACAACGTCAACGCTTGACAAGCACAAACAGGCACACTAGGCCTTTTCTAAGTTTAATAATTATTGTTTTAAAGCAGAGAAAACATCTTAATATGGCAAAATTATTAATATGGCAAAATAAAATTTAGAAATATCTTTCTGGAATTTGATTAGTAATTACTAAAGTTAATTTGATTGCTTGTACTTGTGTTTTTTGTGTCAGACCCCAATGTAAAATCAAAATGTATATATAATATGTCAATGATGGGACGTTTTATAGGCCGCAAGACCTAGGCTGATGAAAGCCTGTCCCTAATACCTAACCTAACCTAACCTAACCTAACCAAGAGGCGCGGGGTACGGGCCTGTATGATGTATCCCACATTCTCCAGGCTATGGATACGGCACTCAATCACGGGACGCATAAATTGTGTGCAAATGTCTTCAAAATCTATTAACATTAACTCTAACATGTTCCTATATATACGAACTAAGAAAATGCATTTGTTGACAAAAAAATTGACCAGGAAGAGTCCTGAACATGGTCTGAGTGTTGCAACAACGTTGTACCCATAGCCACTGTGTATTAATAATAATAATAATACTGAACATTTATATAGCGCTTTACTCCCTTTGCAGGGAGCTCAAAACGCTTTACATAGACAAAACACAAATAAGTCATTATACACATAAGACTCACTACAAATAACAATCAAATCAAATATCATAAAATAATATTATTTAAACAAAGCCCTGTTCATAACCACAAAATTTGAAACAATATTACAATATTATACGAAAAGAAACAAAATTGCAATGGAAATCAAAGTTCATGAGCTACGTTATTGCGCAAACACACACACTAATAGAGAAGCACACAGTCACGCACACGCACACACACATGCGTGCGCGTAATATACACATGCCTTTTGTTAACACTCATCACCAGCATAAACCTTTTATAAAGTGTTTTATCCATTAGGCTTACATTGTTTTATGGTGGCATACCACTTGTAAGGTCTCTTCCTATCCCTAACCACAATCAATGATAAGAATATTTGCCTCTGTTAAAAGAAATAACTTGAAACAAATAGTTCTCTGTGGAAAACTGAAAGGTGCTAGAATGAGGGGAATTCATGTACTGTGAATAATCAATGGGCATTCACACACATACACACACACACACACCACGCACACGCATACACACACACACACACACCACGCGTGCGCATACACGCACGCACCGATCCTATTTCAACCACCCCCACTTGCACGCAAGCACACATATCCATGATTCAGGTTCTGAAACAGAAGCATGTGGATTTAAGGTAAGATGTGAGCGGTTAGTGGTATGAAGCATCAAAGAGGTGAGTTTTCAAAGAAGTCTTAAAAGACTGAACTGTGGAAGAATGGCGAACACTGTGTGGTAAGCCATTCCAGACTGAAGGAGCAGAGTGTGAAAAAGAGGATTCTCCAATATCAGTTATTGGGATTTGCGAGTGTGATATTGCTTTTATCCTATCTCAATTGGTTTGCTGTTTATCACACGAGGTCGGAGACCGAGGGTGATAAACAGCAAGCCACGAGTGATAGGATAAAAGCAATATCACACTCGCAAATCCTAATAACGGATATATACTGATATTTTACCTATTTCAGGTGATAATCAAACACGCAACGAAGAAGCGAGATGGCCATGCATGCAGATCTAAAATAATACTAACCACTTCACCGTAGCAAGAAAATCCTACTCATCCACAAATAATATAGTTCTCCAAGTTAGAAAGTCGTGAGCTATTTTGATCTTGCACATTGATACATTATGAAAGGAAACTGATTATTAATCGAAACATGAACCTACTAGAATTTGCTGTATAAAAAATAGCCTTTACAATGACATATCCGTTTTACACTGCAATCACAGGCCATAGTTATTGTCATTTCCCCAATGACGAACTTTCAGTGATGACGTAATTTCAGTGATTGCGTAAGTTCACTAAGATGACGTCTTTTGGTGTCCTGCTCAGAAGGCGCTATTTGCAGTGACACTAACTTGAGAAAAGGTTGCCAGCCGCTATTTTTATAATTTGCAATTTCACTAAAAGTTACTATTCACAATTATTTTTTCAATGTAAAATGTTCATCAGAAACAACTTTTTGCATTTATCGGGTTAAGGCATAGGGTTAGGAGTATGTTTGGGCTTTTTGTTTTACTAAACATCACTTGATGCAAATAAAGAAAATATGGCTTGAGTACTGCAGATAGTCGCATGCGAGTGTACCTTGATGTGCGATAATGATAATGATATGTCAAGATAAATAACTGACGTCAAGTTTCTAATAGCAACGGTGTATTCTTACACGCGTTTACACTAAGCCTATGGGTTAATATACGCAAATGATATGTCAAGACATTGTTTTATATCACACGCTTCCAGGCCTCTAAGCACTACTTGAAGATCGGTATATAGGATTTTATTTTAACACGAGGAGTAGAAAGCAGGCGTGAATCGGAAGAAGATCTGAGCTGGCGTGCAGGGGTGTAAGTTTGAATGATGTCGATACGATATTGAGGAGCAGTGCCATTGACAGAGTTGAAGGTGAGGCATGCAACTTTGTATTGAATGCGAGCGGAAATAGGAAGTCAGTGAAGAGTGTGGAGTAGTGGGGTAATGTGTACTTTCCTTTTAGTTTTGAAGATCAGTCTTGCTGCTGCATTTTGAAGTTTTTGGATTAGAGTTTGAGGGCAGCCATATAACAAAGAATTGCAATAGTCGAGCCTAGATAGGACAAGAGAGCAAATAAGAGTCTGTGTTGCCTGAATGGTAAGGAGATGGCGGATGGAACTGATCTTTCGTAACTGGAAGTATGCAACTTTGCAGAGGCTGTTCGCGTGGGCTTTCATTGAAAGGTGGGAATCAATAGTTACACCAAGATTTTTTACAGAAGGTGCAAAATCAACATCACAGTCACCAATTTTGATCAAGGAAGGTAAGGAATTACCCACAGAGAGTCTGTTAGAAGAAAGGATAATGGATTCAGTTTGGTTATCATTCAGTTGGAGTTTATTTGTACTCGTCCATGCCTTGACATCACCAACACATCCTTGAATAGTCTGGAGAGAAGAGTCAAGATCAGAGATAGATGTTTCCTTGTAAAGCTGATTGTCGTCTGCGAAAGCATGATGATTTACAGTGTGTTGCTTGACAATGTCAAACAGAGGTTGCATGTACAGAATGAAGAGGACAGGTCCTAGGACGGATCCCTGAGGGACACCTTACTTAATGGTCAAAGGAGTGGATTTATAGCCAGCTGTTGAGATTGTTTCAGTTCTAGGAGATAGGATTCAAACCAGGATAATGCAGATCCAGACATGCCAAAAGAATAAGAGAGTCTGTTTAGTAGGATAGTGTGGTCAGTAGTGTCAAAAGCGGCGGAGAGGTCAAGTAAGGTAAGAATGCACATTTTACCATTGTCAAGAGATGTTAGTATATCGTCCATGATCTTAAGAAGAGCAGTTTCGGTGCTATGATGGGGTCTGTATGCTGACTGTAAGGAGCAGAGTAAAGTGTTTTGAGTCAAATGTTCATTAAGCTGTAGAAGAATGGAATAAAGACAGTCAACAAAGACAGTCAATATCATAAGCTGAGGACACCGCTGGAACTAGTGGAAGAAACATGTTGAGAACATCTGTGTGCAAGCCAATAAGACTAGGCTTCCTGAGAAGAAATTTTAAAGTCAGCTCCCAGACCATCAGGGAGTTGGCCTACAAATCATTTGTCCGTCCTGTCCTAGAGTATGCATCATCAGTCTGGGACCCTCACCAACAACAGGACATCGACAGACAAGGCAGTCAAGCAGCGAGCAGCCGGCTTCGTCCTCAGACATTTTCGGAATATGTCCAGTGTCACTTCCATGCTCAAACAGCTTGGATGGCCCTCACTGCAGCAGCAATTCGACTTTCCGCTAGGCTTGTGATGCTCTTCAAGCTGCAAGAAGAAGAGGTGTGCATGGACACTCTGAAGCAAAAACTCACCCCACCACCAGCACGTCACTCACCCACGGCAGCTCTCAGATCTTCTGTCGAACTCAATACCGACAAGCCAGCTTCTTCCCACGCACCATCCGAGACTGGAACAAGCTGCCCCAGGAAGCTGTGCAAGCCAAGACTATCGGCATCTTTGTGTCAATGGTCTCCAAATAAATATCCAGCAACCCTCCCCCTGTTCCCCTCCACCTCTCCCCCCTCCCCCTGTATTAAGGCGCTCTTCCGCAGATTCTCAATTTCTACAGTGACAGAATAGTCAAGTGTGACTGTGGTCACTTAAAGGAAGGCAGGAAAGAGTTTATATAACAAATTGTAAGGGTACCCAGAGAGCACCCAGAAGAGGAGCCATGTAAATCATGAAGAGATGTGTTAATACAATTTCATAGATTTGTATTTTTTAGGGAAAAGTTACAAAAAGTAGCATAAAAATAATGACTGCATGCATATCAATGTAAACTCAATGAGATACATTTAAATAAGCAAACAAAACAAGAACAGGTGACCTTGTTAATTTTTTTGGGTATAATTCCACCAGATGTGAGTGTGTGTTACGTGTTGTGGGAGTATGTGTGTGTGTGTGTGTGTGCTTGCTCACAAAGTGCATGCAAACATGCGTATGCACACATTCTGAAGACATATACACAATGTAAAACTAAGTTGTGCTGTTTTGCAGTTTGTCTACAGACTGTGGAAAATCGTGCCTCCGACGCGGCCTGACAATCACCCGACCCCCCTTGAAATGAGAGACTCCTGGGAAGAATTCAAAGGCGATGAGAGGCTGCACAGTAAGGCTTATGTTGCAAAAGGGTTGTTGTGTCTTTCATTTTCTTTTTTTGTTGTTGTTGGGGGTTTTTGACGTCCATAACAGTATGTACCGGGTATACGCTAGTCAGTAATGCCTGACTGTGACTACTATACCTTCTTCTTTACTTGTGCATGGCCACAATCAATGTGTTGATTATTTTGCCATGGAACCACTCAGGTTCAACCTCATTATGCCGGAAGAGTCAGATAAGGAATTTTGAGAATTAAAAGATAGATAAAGAGGATCGTAAACTGTATTCAAAACCTAATTGCAGAGTTGCTATCCTAGAAAACTGCAGGGCGGGAATTTGTTTGTTTTTTACTGCAAAAATGCCTTGCCCATATTCTTGGCCTTGAACTTGAAGGCTTAATGACTAACTAAAATCAAATTGCTTGACTTCTTTATCTTCTTCTTCTTCTTCTTCTTCTTCTTCTTCTCCTTCGTCATCGATCGCTCAGACAGTTTCTTGTCAATATGAGCGCAGATGTGTTATGCGCCTAACTAAGAAATAGTTAGGCCTAGTATGCTCGTCTTCGGCTGGACAAAACGTTTGCACAAAATTCTGGACTAAACAGAAAAGAATAGACCAGTGAGACAGAAAGATAGTAGATGACAAAGAGAAAAGGTAGAGTCAAAGAGAGTGGCAGAAAAGAGGAAGTACTTACTAGCACAGAACTTCCAGAAGGTCAAGGTAGGGGAACTATGGAACCCCGGTATCCCCACAGGGGGAACTGCTTGACTAAGAACCTTAACCTAGCTATTAGCCGTGCACCCATGGGAATTTATTGGCCTTTTGGGGGAACATCTTTGTCAGCTGTCCTAAATTCCTCCAGACCTAGAAAGTGGGGTGGGATGTCCCCTGGGCAAGGCGTCTCCACTATCAAAATAAACTTCAAACCAGCTTTCTGGAATATCAGTCCTCTCCTCTGCTATCGGGAGGTCCTGGTCGGACATGACTGATGAATAGCAGCGCATGCACACACATGCACGCACAACAAACACACATACAGTGACACCCACACCCACAGAGTAACACACACACACAGAGTGACACACACATACATAGTCACACACACACATAATCAGAGTCACACACATGCACATACACACACTGTTCACTTCTCCCTCTATGTCTTATCAAATCTTATAAAACTGTTCTCTACTCCCTCAAACTTCCAAAATACTGTACCAATTCCCTCTTATGTCAAGTCTCTATATTAATAATACCTTCCCAAATAGTAAACGCTCTAATAATAATAATAAATCTTTTCTCAAATCCTGTACTATCCCCCGCGCAGCACATCCTCATCTTTGAACCTCAGTACATGTCAATGATTGCCGACAAACAGCAGGTGGACATTAGCGGCAGAAGAAGAAGAAGACTTGTTTTCTGTGGCACTGTGCAGGTGAGATCCAGCGAGTGGCGGGGGACCAGACGGTCATTTACCTGTTGGCCGTTGCTGAGGGCAAGCTGGACTACTTGAACCGAATGCCGGACAATGTGCTCAAGAAGATAGTTCTCATGCTGGACCTGGAGAGCATTGCCCAGCTCTCTGTGACTTGTCGCCGCTTTAGAGAGGTGGGTGTCGATGTGTTGGGTTGGTGGGAGAATGTGGGTGGTGGAGTGTTGATTAATTGGTTTTATTTCTGGACATAGTGCTTAATCTCATCACAAGCTTCAAGTGGATATATTTTTCATCAAAATCGGTCATGGTTATGCGATTCTATTTGAGTTTGTTTATTTTCTGTGCCATTCCATTCTACAGTGGGCCTACAGTGCACAGTGTGAACAGTGTTGACAGTGACAGTGTGTGTGGTTCAACCACTGAAAACTGGGCCATGGCTGTGTGTGTCAGTGATCAACTAGAAACAAAGTGTCTCACCTACACTTCTCAGCAACTATTCATAATAAGGGACAGTGCAAATTGTTCTGTGGGCCTTTCGCCAGGTTTACTTCAAAAGTGTCGGGCCCTTGGCATTGTCAAGGGGAAAACGCGTTGTGGAAGGAAGGCTGGTCGAAGAAAACATCGCCCGATCAATGTTGTTGTTACCCCTCGGTTTCCAGCCCTACCCTCAACAGCTCAGCCTCAAAGCACTGGAATAAACCCATTGAATCTGATTTCTGTCCCCCTTGTGAAAGGCTCCCAGCGCCAGTCTACCACCTTCGTGTGTGGTGTTTCAATGCACAGTCCTGTCGAAACAAGACTGTGGAGCTAAGTGATGTGATAGCAGACAATGAAGTGGATGTGATGGTTTTCACTGAATCGTGGTTTAGTGAAGCTCTCATGACGGACATGACGCCGGAGGGGTATACCCTGAAATCTTTCTCACGAGTTGTGATGAAGGAATCGCTTATGAAAGTCTCCACAGTGAAGAAGCTTGATTCCCTGACAACGTTTGAAGGCGTGTCTCTGCTAATCTGTCACCGCAATGCAAACCTTCACGTGTTGTGTGTCTGTCGACCACCCCCAAGCCTTCGGAATAAGGCCACACCGTCATAATTCATCAAGGAGTTCTCTGATCTCATCTGCGATCACTCGGTCTCTCATTGTGACATCTTAGTCATGGGTGATTTTAATTTTCACTACGATAACCCCACATGCCCCAGTGTAAATCGTCTGAAAACTGTCTTCCAAGACAACGGACTGCACCAGGTGATCCAGGAGCCCACTCATCGCCATGGCCACATACTGGACTGGCTGGTGGTTGGTCAGGATCGTGCTCTCCTGAAATCTGGTGTGATGAACCTTGCTCTTGGTGACCATTTCGCTCTTTTCTGTCATCTACCATTCGAGCATCCAGAAGAAGAAAAACCTGAAGAAAATCGAAATAGAAAAGTTTCGAAGTGATATCACAGCCTTTTGTTCAGATATGACTGTTTCTGGACCAGTTGACGTTGCTGCCTACAACACCGGGATGAAGCAGATCCTGGATCAACATGCCCCACTCATCACCCGCCGTGTCCCTGATCACCCCTCCGCCCCATGGAAGACTGATGAACTTCAGAAGGAGAAGTACAGACTTCGTAAAGTGGAACGTCAGTGGCACTCCACCAAACTAACGGTGGATCGCATGATCTTTGTGCATGATAGAGACGCGCTCAGGGACAAACAGAATGCAGCCAAACATGAGTTCTATAGTGCTGAAATCAAAAACAGTTCTTCCAGCAAGCAACTTTTTGCTGTGTCTGATAAACTCATGGGGAAATCAAAAAGTCTTGTGCTTCCTACGGACATAGCCCCTCCAGAAATTCCTGACGCTTTCTGTACATTTTTCGCTGACAAGATCAAGAAACTTAGGCAGGGTCTTGATCACTTCCCTATTGACAATTCCCACACTCCCTTTCAGGGGTCATGCTTGACTCAGTTCAGACCTGTGTCTGAAGACGAAATAAGAAAACTCTTAAAGCAGTCCCAAAATAAGACTTCCTCCCTTGACCCCATGCCAACGGAACTAGTTAAACAATGTCAGGATGATTTGGTCCCCCTCATCACCTCCATCATTAACCACAGTCTTCTGTCTGGCACAGTTGATAGTTATCTGAAACAAGCCATTGTCACTCCTCTCTTGAAGAAACCAACCCTTGATTCCAATCTCCTACAAAACTACAGACCAGTTTCCAACCTTCCTTTTCTTTCCAAAGTGCTTGAGAAAGTTGTCCTATCACAACTTCTGCAACATCTTCAGGAAAATGGTCTTCTTGAGTCAAAACAATCTGCTTATCGCGCTTGTCATAGCACTGAAACTGCTCTGTTGGCTGTCACAGATTCCCTCCTTTCCAGCATGGATCAGAACCTTGTGTCTGTTGTTGCCTTCCTTGATCTGTCATCTGCTTTCGACGCAATCGATCATGCCATTCTCCTTGAACGCTTGTCCACCTCCTTTGGTATCAGTTCTACTGCTTTAAACTGGTTCAGCTCATACCTGTCTGGACGTTCTCAGTTGGTTGTGGTCAATGGTCTGTCCTCCAAGCCCTCTCAGCTATGTTGTGGTGTCCCTCAGTGGTCGGTGTTAGGCCCCATTCTCTTCACTCTGTACACCCAGCCTCTTTCAGATGTTATTGAAAGTAATCATTTTGATTATCATAAGTTCGCTGATGACACTGAGATAAATAAGCCCGCCCCTGTTTCTGATTTTCCTGTGGTGTCTCATCAAACGAAGCAATGCGTGTCTGATGTCAAATCATGGATGGATCAGAATAGACTCAAGTTGAATGAGGACAAGACTGAGTTGTTAGCTGTTGGAAACCGAAACCGCCTCTTGGTGATAAAGCGTGATCCTTCGACCTTGTCAGATGATTCAGTACCTTTTCAAAAGTCAGTAAAGTATCTAGGTGTCTGTCTGGATGAATCTCTCTCATTTGATCAACATATTTCATCTGTCTGTCGTTCAACATTCTATCATCTTCAGCGACTTTGTTCCATTCGTTTATACTTATCACTTGAAGCTGCTACACAACTTGCTGTTTCTCTCATACTGTCCAGGCTTGATTACTGCAATGCAGTCCTTGCAGGTCTCCCTCTCTCTACTGTCAAGCGTCTTCAGAGAGTCCAGAATGCTGCTGCCAGGGTTGTGCTCAGAAAGCATAAGACTGATTCAGCGACACCCCTGCTGAGACAGCTGCACTGGCTCCCTGTTGACGCTAGAGTAGAGTACAAAGTGGCCACTCTTGCCTATCGCTACTTCGAAGGCTCTCTTCCAGACTACCTCTCCTCTCTTCTCTCTGCCTACACACCAGAACGCAACCTCAGATCAAGTAGCCTCAAACTTCTTTGCACACCTGTCACCAAATACAAAACAGTTGGAAACAGAGCTTTCCGTTTCCAAGCACTACACATCTGGAACAACCTCCCTTCCTCTCTCCGCAGCTCTCCATCTTTGTCTTCTTTCAAAACTGGCCTGAAAACTGTTCTCTTCAAAAAATACCTCTGTTGATCTCCTGTGTCTTCTCCCCTTCAGTTCACCCTCTGTGAGTTTTTGCTGAGTTGGTCTATATGTGTGAGTGCAGTGCGATAATGGGCTAATTGGTTTTTTTCATGGATTTTTTATGGTTGTGTTTCCACTTTTGTATAATTATGTTGTTTTTCTTCATGATTATTGTATGTATGTTTTTTGTAAAGTGCTGTGAGTCCTGCGCCAGGAGAACGGCGCTATATAAGAGTTATTATTATTATTATTATTGATTGTGCGTGTGTGTGTGTGTGTGTGTGTGTTTTATTGGCCACTGCAAAGAACACCTTTTGCAAGAGTGAATGCCCTTGGTGGATGGGATAAGATGGTTGAGTACTGACCAAACAAGGGCATAACTCTCACTAATAACCCTATTTGAGGCCACTAAAATAGTTGCAGTGGCCAATAGTCACAGAGACTCGTCTGTATGAGGGATGGGGTGGGTGTTAGTAAGAGAGCGTCGTCATAGACAAATCTTAAAAGTGTGCGCGTACATGAAAGTGTAGGTAGAGTTATTAGTAAATTGAGTGGCGGAAAGTATGGGTTAATTTTGGTGACGGGAAAGGGTGGGTGAGAAGAGAGGTCGGAGTAAGAATGCAGGGTTGCTCATTTTCCAGAACACGTCGGAAATCCGGTTTGGGGGGGGTTCCAAAACTTATGGCTTCCAGTTTGGGGAGTATCAGAACTTATGGCTTCCAGTTTGGGGTGCTAAAACTTGTGGTTTCCGATTTTTGGAGTGTGAAAACTTATGGCTTCAAGATTTTGGGGTTAAGAGCGGTAAAATGTTCCGCTCAACAAAAGTTTGGATGATGGTGAATATTCCTGGTTGGAGGTTTTGACGTAATTGTGTTCTTCCGAAGATGACGTTAAGAATTGCCCCTGACCCCCTGCTGATAGAAAGTTTCAGTGATTGTGAATATTCCTGGTTGAAGGTTTTGACGTAATTGTGTTCTTCCGAAGATGACGTTAAGAATTGCCCCTGACCCCCTGCTGATAGAAAGTTTCAGTGATTGTGAATATTCCTGGTTGCGTTTGTTCTTTACATAATTAATACTTGCATGCACATTAAAAGTATCTTTAATTCTTCCATCTCACACACACATACATACATCTGTATATCTCTATTTGAATTTTTGTAGATCACAAATGTTACCCAGCATCATGAAAGGGACATTTATAAGTCACTGGGCTAGTTTCTCACAACAGGCTTGCAAAGTCAAAACTCTCTTTTTTTGGTCTGTTTTGAGTTATTGGTATTTTTGTGTTCTCCAACATCTTATCTTTCATAAATTATTTATAAAGGATAATCTTTAATATGGTCTGTAAATGGTCTTATAAGTGTTTTAAAACAAGTAGGTCAACACATTTTCTTCAGCTAGGCTAGACTTTAGACTGTGTTTTCTCAAAATGACCGACACTCACTGTACTAACTTTAAATGCTCATAACTCTAGAGCGGAAAAAGATACAAGAATGGTTCTTGTATCATTAGAAAGAGAATTGTCTGAAGTTTTCAAATGTATAATTTTCTCAGAATGGTCAGTTTGACACTTAATGGTGCCGGGTCACAAATAGTATTGCTGCGAAAATTATAATTGAAACAAGATATCTTCATGCTAAAAGATGCTTTTTGTTTGTTTGTTTTCCTGTTTTTCTTACTACCCAGTAACCAAAATTACTTATATTGTGTGTATGTGTGTGTGTGCCTGTCTGTGTATCTGTGTGTGTGCCTGTCTGTGTGTGTGTGCCTGTCTGTGTATCTGTGTGTGTGCCTGTCTGTGTGTGTGTATGTGTGTGTCTGTGTGTGTGTGTGTGTGTGTGTGTCTGTCTGTCTGTCTGTCTGTGTGTGTCTGTCTGTGTGTGTGTGTGTGTGTGTGTGTGTGTGTGTGTGTGTGTGTGTGTGTGTGTGTGTGAACAGTTGTGTAGCAGCAATGACATTTGGGAGATACTGTACAAGATCCACAACAGGCAGCCCATCACCCAGGATCTGTTGGCCTTGGTGGATAGGAAAGGCTGGAAGCGAGTCTTCTTCATGAACAAACTGCAGTTACAGGTGCGTTTGTCAGTCTGTGTATGCATAATGGTGTGTCAGTCTGTGTACGTGTAATGGTGTGTGTGTGAGTGAGTGTCTACATCGCTACGTGTGTGTCTGCGGTGTTTTGGGTGTGTATGTGTGTGTATGATAAATTAGGAAGGATAGAAGAACTTGTTTTTTTGTTTTGTTTTCTCTCTCTCTCTCTCTCTCTCTCTCTCTCTCTCTCTCTCTCTCTCTCTCTCTCTCTCTCTCTCTCTCTCTCTCTCTTTCTATGTCTGTCACTCTGTCTGTCTGTCTGTCTCCCTCTCTCTCTCTGAGAATGTTTCTGCAACAGCAAGTCTTATTTAAGGCTTTTCCTTTCTTTTTATTATTAAAACTAGCACAACGCCGAGTACCAGTAACGCCTAGTAATGGTAACGCCTAGTAACGGTAATGCCAAGTACTGGTAGCGCTGAGTACAGCAAATTTGAAGCGATTTCGTTAAGAAACGGCAGAGTTATAAGGCCCCGTTTCCCGTTGGCGCTGCTCTGAGAGTGACGCGCTCTCCCGATTTTCTTCAAATTTGCTGCCATGCTTTGCCCCGGTGACACCAAGCCTGACAGCAAATTTGACACGATTCGGTTGCAAAACGGCGGAGTTATAAGGCCAATTTTGCATCATGCTGCTGTTATGCGCCTAAGTAATCGATTGGCACATTGATAGTCACCGTCCACGGTCATATATCTGCCAAATTTGAAGGCAATCGGTCAAGAAACGCCGGAGATACGGGCGCCGAAAGGCCGGCGGATGCGCGTTTCGCGCATTTGCGAAACCGCGCAAATGACACGGCCGCCTCGGTTGCCGTTGCCATCGCCCCGTGAGGGCTCACAGCAAATTTGAAGCGATTTGGTCGAAAAACGGCGGAGTTATAAGGCCCGTTTCGTGTTTCAGACAGACACACAGACACACACACGGACAGTTGGCTTTTTACTATATGATAATACTTAAGACAATCTCAATATTGCTGAGTTGAGTTGATCAACCTGATGAGTGGTTGTCATTGAAAAGCAGTTTCTGAATGTCTTGTCTGTGATCATTCTTAAAAATTTGGGACTTTCCTGCTGTGTTGCACTGCCTCCGGGTATTGCCTCCAGGATCATTCCCACCATCTTTATATCTACTAATGTCCCATATATGTGTCTGTTCCAGACCGGAGGACGTTAAACAGATTTTCTTCTTGTCTGTGTTGTGTTTTGCCAGCACATGTTTCACCTTTATGGCTACTGCATGGCTCCCAATCGTCCCACAAAACAAGAGGTCCCAGGGACTCCTTCACTTACAGCATAGAGGGTCCTAGAGGCGGGATAGAGGGTCCCAGTGGCATTGCGCATGCTAAAAATGATTTTTATAGTGTATCCCTGGGACCCCCTGCACATTCGTTTAGAGGGTCCTTTAGAATTTTAGTGCTTCATAGACCCCTAAACGGGGGTCCCTGGGAGCCCTGCTACTGTATTGTGTCCATTTTTAACCGCTTCCTGACAAGTTTGCCTCTGATCTGCTAGTAAAACGTTGACCTTTCTTTCTCCTGTATGGTGTCCACAGATGCAGATGCGGCGCATGGCTCAGAACCCCCATGAAGGTAATGTCGCCTTTATAACAGCCCAGGATGACAGCATGGAACAACAAGAGCAGTTGTCTGGCCTTTGAGCAAAGAGTGCACATGCAGTAACGTTTTTGATTGAGCTGAATGCCAGCAGTGATAATAAGTTTGGGCTTGACAACGACACTTTAGTTGGTTGTGCAGCTTAAAACAACAGTTAGTTGCTAGAAAAGATAGTATCATGTTTTACATGACTGGAAGTCCCCCGTGGGGATACCGGGAGGTCTTTTGTATAAATAGTTCCCCCACCTTCTGGAAGTTATGTGCTTGTAACTTCCTCTAATCTGTCACTCTCTTTGACTCTGCCTTTTCCCTTTGCTTACTGTCATCTACTATCTTTCTGCCTTACCAGTCCATTCTCCTGCCATATTTCATGAAACACTTTCAAAAACATTTCCTCCAGCCGAAGTCGGACTTGCTGGGCCTAACTATTTCTTAGTTATGTGCATAATGGCAGCATGACGCATCTGCGCTCATAATTGACAGGAAACTGTCTGAGCAATCGAAGAAGTGACTGGAATGTATCTTATTCATGTATTGTTAATGAAAAGCATAGCAGCACATGCATGCATTGAGTCTTAGCAAAATTAATGCTATAGTAATAATGTTATTTAATTCTACTGTTGTAAACGAACAATATATCAGGCTTGACCGAGGCCAAATCTTTTCATGCCTGAGCACAACGTTACTGCTAAAAAGAGCATTAAATAGCAGGTCCAAGCGCAATTCCATGCAAAGTCTAATGACTTAACATAACTGTTTCATGCACAACAAAAAGCCTGGAAAATTCATGTCATATTTAAACATGTTCTATTGCCAAGGAGAGCAAAAAAAGCTCTTTATTGTTGCAAAATTAGTTAAGAAAATAAGTTCTACTATGCAGTGCGATAGATGCATGAAATGTAGAGTTACTGAGCAAAGCCTATTGTTTATATACAAGAAAATATGCAGCGTTATTGCTCTAAGCAGATAAATTAAAGGTCCACATCTTTATGGTTGTTTGAGACAAATGCATGCCAAAAAGCCATAATCGCTACTGCTGAACTGAAAACATTTCCCATTATAAGCCAGATTCCAAGTCGTATTTGCTGAATAATAGCAAATTCACATCAGGCAGCACATCTTTTTAGAAGTGCATAGAAAACATGGCGCATGCATGAACATTTAGGGGAGAGTTGCATGCCGATGTGTTTCTGTAGTTTTAAAAGTATATTGAAAAGCACCGCAGAACCATCCCTAGACATATGTTGTACATAGCCAGCTTGTATAGCTTTCCCTTGAATCCTCTCCCTTAGCCACCTTTGCCTTAATTAAAACTTGATGAGCGTATGAATTAATTATAAGTCAGGCCACTGCTGATCTTGTGAAGCAAGTCCCATTTTCATACGATGCTCTTCTTTTCTTTCTTCAATCCTGTTATTTAGTTAGTATGTTATTCTCATTATTCAAATTATTGCATAGATATTTATGATGTAGCATGGAAGGATTAGTACCTAATGATATCTGGGAGAAGATTAAATGTAAGCCATTGCTTTTTAAGTTTGTCGTGTAAAGACAATCGTTTGTGGCCGTTAAAGGAAATCTTCTTTGATATATATAATCATGTACAACCAGTCTTTAGATTAAGATCTTTATTTTTTCCCTGTGTATTGTTTATATAATCTTATCAGTAAAATAAGTATGTATTTTGTATTCAGTTATGTAGGTTACACATGGAATAGGAAATATTCGCATTTACTATTTAGCAACTGTTTTTTGTTTGCGTTAAATGCTTTTTATTTGTGTCGTGACTATATAAAGAAATATATATCATGTTACTATCTGTTCTGTGATATTTTTCATCTAAAAAGATATGAAAATGGAAACAATTTTTCAGATTTTTTTCAAAGGAAAGTTGATTACCCTCCGAAGTTTGTTTGCTTGTTTGGGGTTTTTTTTGTCAGCACATGAAACGATCCATTAAATTAAAATAACTAATGTTTTCAGCTGCTTTGAAATGATAATATGCATGGTTGATTGATACATCAACTAGTACTCCATCCCAAGAGAGTGCCAAAACTAATTTAATCGTGCATAAATTTTCTTTCAGATTCCGGCCTAATTGGCTAACTTTGTAAAGAAAGCAGTATTGTTTTATTGCTATGAAATAGTACATTGAAACTACCCGTGTGTATTGTGATCTTGTGCTGGGTTTTTTTGTTTAATGTAAACACACCTTTCTGTAATGTTTAGTGATTTGTATCTCCGTAGTCATCTAGCAATTTTAAAAACTTGCCATATGATTTGTATTCATTTCTAAACATTTTATTCTTCAACCGCCTGCTAAATTTTCATGTAATATTATGTGTGTGTGTACTTTTATTCAAACATTAGTGTCTTTAATTATGTGTGCGTGTGTAGAGTTAGCTTTGGTCTTTTCTATGCTTCCGTAAAAAAAAGTAGTGCCTTTTGCGTGACGACAAATTTTACCTAGCATTGCTCAGATGTGATACGTCATGTACTATCTGTTTGGTTGTCGTGTACATTTTCTCTCTGGTACGGATGTTTGTGATTCAATCCATTTTGTATATATGTTAATTTCTTGTATCTTTTATGCAAACATGGTTTATATGTTTTATTTGACTTAAAATTTATCAACCAAAAAAAGGAATGGTTCCAGCAAAAAAATAGTATAACATCGATTTCTTGGCAAATATGTAGATTTACACCATCCTGCTCTATTTCTTGGTTCTTTCCGTGGTTAGGGATAGGGTTAGGGTTAGATGGTCTTTTCTTTTGCCACAAGCATCTGTTTTTTTGTCAAAATCATCTATTTTTTTGGAGCATTAAATCGCTGCCATTTTATTTTACTGTTTAACTCTTACCCCTCCTGATTCTCCACTCCCCTTTCCTTTCTCGATCTGTCTCTTGGCTAGTTATAATCTCATATTCTTGGTCTTTCTATGTAAATTGTGAAGAGTTTCTCCCTATATATGTATGTATGATTTCCACACAAACTCGCTACATTGTGCTGTGGTTGTTTTTTTCCTATAATCACTGTACTTTATTATCAGTTTGCTGTAAATATCTACATTACAAAAAACAAAAACAAGCGTCCTTTGTATAATTTTCTTATCTTTTAGTGTGCTTCTTTTTAATCCTGGACATTTTCCACTTTTTGAACAAGAATGTGTGCTTTTGCATTTTGAAATTATTTTTCAATTCTCTACATTTCTACGGTACTTGTCATGAGTTTTTTACCTTGTGGCTTACATGATGGAAGATATTTATGCTGTATTTGTAAATGTTATGGGATGTTATAAAACTGCTTGACTTTTCCTGTTACAGCAGCCAAAAGGAAGGAAAGCACAGCAGTGTAGTTCTTGGCGCAGGCATTTTTTTCTTCTTTTTTTAACATCAAGGACATTTTGGTGTCTGGCAAGTGAAAATGTTTCCTTTTTTAGGAATGGAGTTCCTGAAGATTGCCTTTATTACATGTGCATGTTTTTCCCTTGCATCTAAATTTATTACAGTTTGCAAGTTCCGGTTGGTTTTGAAATTATGAATTTGACTGTACATGTACATATTGGCATGGCATTGTCTGTTCCAATGGATTGCTTTTTGACATCTGAAATCACTTGGTCTCTTTGAAATGTAAGTATTGAGAATGGAACAGGACAAAGAAGGATGTGACTGAATAATGTGTAACCAAATGTATTTTATGGGAATACAGGGGTGGGAGGGGGAGGGGGAGAGACAATGAAGTAATAAATGCAAAGTAGAGTTTGTTTGAGTCATTTCAAGTACATGTAAAACTAAACAACAGAAAAGCAGCACAAGACCAAAATAATATCAGAACAAACTGGTTTTGTGGGACAGTAACATTACTCACAACACTCCTTGTTTAAAAAGAAAAATCTGGGTTGTCTTCTAAAAGAGGCAAAAAGTCTGAATTTTCCTTAGCATCACCAAAATGCCTCAATATACAAAGAGTTCACAGTCTGCAGCTAACTGAAGCCGGATTTTTACTCCCACCCTTTCACTTACACTACAGGTGGGGATCATTGTGAACTCACTGCCTCTGTTACCATAACACTTCCAACCTTCCAGGTTAAGAAAGTTGGCATCATTCTTTGCAAGGTTTGTAGGCTGCGAAGTAATCACTCTTTGTGACATTTAGGCTTTTTGGCGTCGCTAACAAGGGACAGCGGGACTAAATGGGTTAAGAAGAGTAGAGAAAGTGGTGAGTTGAATTGTCTGTTATTAAGGAGTAGAGAAAGTGATGAGTTGAATTGTCTGTTATTAAGGAGTAGAGAAAGTGATGAGTTGAATTGTCTGTTATTAAGGAGTAGAGAAAGTGATGAGTTGAATTGTCTGTTATTAAGAAGGAGTAGAGAAAGTGATGTGTTGAATTGTCTGTTATTAAGGAGTAGAGAAAGTGATGAGTTGAATTGTCTGTTATTAAGAAGGAGTAGAGAAAGTGATGTGTTGAATTGTCTGTTATTAAGGAGTAGAGAAAGTGATGAGTTGAATTGTCTGTTATTAAGGAGTAGAGAAAGTGATGTATTGAATTGTCTATTGTTAAGGAGTAGAGAAAGTGATGTGTTGAATTGTCTGTTATTAAGGAGTAGAGAAAGTGATGTATTGAATTGTCTATTGTTGAGAAGGAGTAGAGAAAATGATGAGTTGAATTGTCTGTTATTAAGGAGTAGAGAAAGTGATGTATTGAATTGTCTATTGTTGAGAAGGAGTAGAGAAAGTGATGTGTTAAATTGTCTGTTATTAAGGAGTAGAGAAAGTGATGAGTTGAATTGTCTGTTATTAGAAGGAGTAGAGAAAGTTGAGTTGAATTGTCTGTTATTAAGGAGTAGAGAAAGTGATGTGTTGAATTGAATAGAGAAAGTGATGAGTTGAATTGTCTGTTATTAAGGAGTAGAGAAAGTGATGAGTTGAATTGTCTGTTATTATGGAGTAGAGAAAGTGATGTATTGAATTGTCTATTGTTGAGAAGGAGTAGAGAAAGTGATGTGTTGAATTGTCTGTTATTAAGGAGTAGAGAAAGTGATGATTGAATTGTCTATTGTTGAGAAGGAGTAGAGAAAGTGGTGAGTTGAATTGTCTGTTATTATGGAGTAGAGAAAGTGATGTGTTGAATTGTCTGTTATTAAGGAGTAGAGAATGTGATGTGTTGAATTGTCTGTTATTAAGGAGGAGTAGAGAACGTGATGTATTGAATTGTCTATTGTTGAGAAGGAGTAGAGAAAGTGATGTGTTGAATTGTCTGTTATTATGGAGTAGAGAAAGTGATGTGTTGAATTGTCTGTTATTATGGAGTAGAGAAAGTGATGTATTGAATTGTCGGTAAAGGTAAAGATGTGCCACCCCCCATGCATTTCTCGGTTAATTGTATTTTTCCGTTTTTGCCTTTCTTACCATACATAAAGCTGTATTTTAGGAACATTTTTAGCTAATTACCTTTTTGGAATACTAACCCTAACCCTAACCCTACCCCTAAACCTAACCCTACCCCCCACTATGTACTGCAGTACACCGCGATTTGTCACAGTTGTGGTTCGTTGCGTTTTTCCGTCTTATACGGTGGGGGGTAGGGTTAGGGCTAGGGTTAGGGTTAGGGTTAGTATTCCAAAAAGGTTATTAGCTAAAAATGTTCTTAAAATACAGCTTTATGTATGGTAAGAAAGGCAATAACGGAAAAATACAATTAACCGAGATAGGTAGGGGGGGTGGCACATCTTGACCTTTACCGAATTGTCTATTGTTGAGAAGGAGTAAAGAAAGTGATGTGTTGAATTGTCTGTTATTATGGAGTAGAGAAAGTGATGTGTTGAATTGTCTGTTATTATGGAGTAGAGAAAGTGATGTGTTGAATTGTCTGTTATTATGGAGTAGAGAAAGTGATGTGTTGAATTGTCTGTTATTATGGAGTAGAGAAAGTGATGTATTGAATTGTCTGTTATTATGGAGTAGAGAAAGTGATGTATTGAATTGTCTATTGTTGAGAAGGAGTAGAGAAAGTGATGTGTTGAATTGTCTGTTATTATGGAGTAGAGAAAGTGATGTGTTGAATTGTCTGTTATTATGGAGTAGAGAAAGTGATGTGTTGAATTGTCTGTTATTATGGAGTAGAGAAAGTGATGTGTTGAATTGTCTGTTATTATGGAGTAGAGAAAGTGATGTATTGAATTGTCTATTGTTGAGAAGGAGTAAAGAGTAGAGAAAGTGAAGAAGAAAAAAAAAAGCTGCTGTGCCCCCCCAAAAAATTTTTTAATCATGCTGAATCGAGAATCATTATACCATTCTTGTTGCTTCATTACAGCACATCCCCTGAAACTCAACTGTCATCAGCATTAGCGTAATGTCAAATGCAAGTTATATATCCAAGAAACGAAGATGACTGCTGGGTTCATATATCCATGGTCCCCTGCTATAATGTATTCTTCTTCTTCTTTTTTCTTTTGGAGAGAGACTTCTAACATAGAACTTTTTTTAAAGTGTACCTTGTTTGGGAACAAGGAAAATTATTAACATAACCAGATTCAGGCAAGTTTGCATCAGTATTAATTACAGACAGGCTCAAAATCAGAAAACGTGTGTTTGTAGTAAAGTTGGCAAGGTTCCGAAAGACTGCTTATTTAGCTTTTGTCAGTGTTGTTCTCTTAGTTTGTTTGGATTTTTTGTGGTGTGTTTTAGTTGCTTGTTTGTTCGCTTCTCAGGTGTATTTTTGTGTGTGGTGGTGGTGGATTTTTTTTTGTGTGTTTTTTTGTGTGCTAATTAGTTTGTTTGAATGCAGAACGACTAGGCACTATATTAGTAGAACCTCCCTTTTAAGACCTAGAAAAAATCATCCAAAATAAGGTCTTAAGTGGGAGTGAGTTGCATAAGGGAGGTCATTTTAATACTTACAAAGAATGGCAATGTCTCAGAGAAGTAGGTCTTAAGTGGGAGGGAGTCTTATAAAAGGGGGGGGGGGGGGTGTCTTACAAGGGAGGTTCCACTTTATATTCAGTAAATCCTAATTGATTGGCATTTATTTGATATCTTTATCAATCTTTCTCTGATGTTTTTTCTCTGATTTGGACTTTCTAGATTTAGTTTAAATCAAATGCTTCTATCAACTATTGGTTAATTAAATTGTGTTTTGTTGTACAGTTTATGTTGAACCTTTTTTTTACTACCACAGTTTGCAGTTTAAACTTTTTTGCGTTTTATTTAGCATGGTGGTGTTGGTTTTCTTAGCATTTGTTTTTTTCATTTTAAATTGTACGTTTTGTTGCTTATTCTTCTGTCTGTTTTTATTTTATTTTGTTTTGTTAGTTTGGGTTCGCTTTTTTTTTCTTCTTACTTTTGATATTAGTAAAGGTAAGAGTTTTACTTAGTTGTATATTTCCATATGTGTTGTTATTTGTGTTGTCGTACCTTGGCTAAAAGACTCCAGGGATCATCCCAATAGCTGAAGCAGAACACCAGGGTACAAATGCTCCAGCTAGGGATGAGAACATTACGTGTGTGACCGTTTTTGATCACCCCGCCACGTGGGCAGCCACACTCCGACTTCAGAGGATTTCCATATGTGTGTGTTAGTTTATTTGATGTTGGTACTTTACATCATTTTAGAGTTTGTGTCAATGTTAAAATGATGCCGTATGCCGGTCCGTCGAGCCAAACCATGGGTATCACATCACATAGCAGAGGAGGTGACTACTCTTCTGGAGAAATGGGCTGGAATGTGTTTATAGTGGAGAGGCCTTGCCCAGGACACATCCCCACTCTTTGGGCCCAGAGTGATTTAGGACAGTTGCCACTGGAGAGGATCCTTAATGGACAACCAATCTCCAAGGCTGCGGCACTAAGAGCCATTAGTTTAGGGCCCACCCAGTATGGCATTTAGGGAAAGGGTTAAGAGAAAAGAGTGTTTTGTTTTTTTAAACCTACAAAATGTGAAGAGAAAAAGAAATTAAGAAACAAAAAAAATGCACAATGTAGTTTTTTCATTCCAAAAAGGATGGTCATTTTGAATTAAGATGAAAAACTACTTCTAAAGGTGAACAACTCAATATTAAGTTGTTTGCTCAACCATTTGGCTCTCTTTTTATAAATTTAAATGACATCAAATCATTCCAGAAAGGATGGTCATTTTGAATTAAGATGAAAAACTACTTCTAAAGGTGAACAACTCAATATTAAGTTGTTTGCTCAACCATTTGGCTCTCTTTTTATAAATTTAAATGACATCAAATTGTAAACTTAGTAAACATATGCACTACTTTTAAATGAAATGGGTTGCTACTATATACAACCTTTCATCATACTTCTTGCAGATTATAGTGCTTTGGTTCCATGTAAACAAAACAAAAAAATATAATTGTTTGTTTGTTTGGTGTGGTTTTTTATTAACATATTTCCTCCCGACATTTTTTACTTTCCGTATCAATAAATATATCAATAAATGTTCTGTTTGCCTCTTTCTCTGTCACTGTTTCTCTTGCTCAGGTTAAGGGATGGAGCGAAGATGCGTTCCTGGCTTTGGAAACAACCATTTCAGGTTGAAGCTTTCAGATGGATTGCAAGGAAACGGAACGAATAAGAATTGGAAACATGCCAGCTCCGATCGATGTGCGCTGTATTTTTTCTTCGATTTTTCTCCCTTTTTGTATTTATTATTTGCTCTTCCCCCCTTTCGTTCTTTTCATCCACATACCTCCCCATCATTTTTTTCTCATTCACCTTCCTACCCTCCAACCCCCACCTCCATTACTTTTCTTCGACATTTTCCGTTCCCTCATATAATTTCCACAAGCCAAAATAATACACTATAAATGGTAACATTGCGATTGTTAAAAAAATGTGTGTGTGGGAGGGGTAGTTCATCTAGTTCAGTACGCATTCTGTGTGGTTTCTTCCTGTAGTTGATTTCCAGTTCTGTGTAAATGACCGTTACATATCAGAACAATAATCCTGGAATTTTGTTGTCTGGTTTCTCTTTGTTTTTAGGTACCGGAGTCCCCGGAGGGTGGGGGGGGGGGGGGTGTTCTTTCTTACAAATAGTTCCCCTGGTTTCTGGAAGTTCTGTGCATGTAACTTCCTCTAGTCTGTCACTCTTTGACTCTGCCTTTTTTTCCCCTTTGCTTACTGTCATCTCCTGTCTTTCTGCCTTACTGGTCCATTCTCCTGCCTTTGTTCTAGAAACACTTACAAAGACTTTTCTCCAGCCAAAGACGGACATGCTGGGCCTAACTATTTCGTAGGCCTAGTTAAGCACATAATGGCAGCATGACACATCTGCGCTCATATGGCACGAAAATGTCTGAGCGATCAAAAAAGAAGGTACCTGAGTTACCTGTCTTTCTCTCTATCTCTGTTTCTGTTTGTCTCTCTGTACGTATGTCTCTATTGTTTCTGTCTGAATCTCTGTTTCTGTCTGAATCTCTCTCTCTCTCTCCCCAACTTGATGTATAAATGGTTCTAATTTATAAGATATTTGTAATTTCAAGTCTTTGCTTGTTATTAATAAAGTGTTGGATTTCTTTTTGGAAGATTTTGTTTCTTCTTCTTGAGGCAGGTTTTTAAACCCTTCATTCTACCTAAGTGTTCTATGTAAATTATGTGTGCTCAGATCTGGTGCTGTGGAATGAGGTGATGGAAACCACATGTCGTTAGATGCTTAGACATACTGCTCTTTTTTCTATATTTTTCTTGTTCATATTAACAAATCTACATAATTTGTAACACTTTCAATATGTGTGCAAATGTATTCTTAAAATAATTTAATAGTTGGAGAATTAGATTTGAACTCTGAAAAGCATGCATAAAAACAGCTAAAATCTTCTCCAAGAGAGACTACTCACTATAAAACTGGCTATCGTCATAGCTCATCTAATCAAAGTTATTTCCCCTAGACTTTAAACTCTTCAAATCTACCTATAATGGCAGAAATCATGTAGAATGTACTGGAATAAAGAACAAACATCAAACTTACTGCATCCAAATGACAATCCAGATAAAGTCTTATAAACTTTGATTTTTTTGCAGGTTTTTGTTTGAAAGTTACTGTATTTCTAGCTGTTGTCTTGGATATTGAGCTTACAAATTGTTGACGCCAGCTGGTTTCTGTCGGTAAAATTGATTTGAAAGTTCTTATGTTTTGGTTTTTATTGATTGTGTCAACATTTTTTGCTGTTTTTCAATGTGAAATGAGCCTACATATATAGAAAGAACATTATTTTAAATAAATATGAAAACAGTCTTTGTGTGTTGATGGACAGAGGTGTGTGTGCACATGTGATTACACTAGTACACTAGAGTGTGGGTGTGCATGTATGTCTGTACCTGCATTTCACCTTTTGTTAAAACTGATAAACACACATACATACAAACTCACACACACACATGCATGCATGTGCGCGCGCACGCACACACACACGCACACACACACACACACACACACACACAAACTTAAACTTAAAGTTAATTCTTTAAAATGTAAACATGTTCGCACTGCAAGATGCATGTGTGAGGAGAAACTTTTAACATTCCACATACTTTTTTTTTTTGCTGTCCCATCTTCTAGGCCGTCCAGTGGTGTTTCTCTCACGTCGCTC
>CM065681.1:87515864-87522112 GCA_017654935.2 Phymorhynchus buccinoides
ATCATCTGTGTACAGATTTTCCTGAGCTGGGAAACGTCGTCGTAGTAAAAGTCACTGTTAGTATTTTTAGACATAAGAAATTTCCCTGAAAATTCAAAAGAGTGTAGATGAAGATTAATAATTTGTACTGGTAAAAGAATTTGCTTGATAATTTGATTTGTAATTGCAGGATTTCCATCACAAGTGAAGCAGTGGACTGTTTTGGGTCAATTTGCCATTCATGCAACAGGCCGTCATTGTTTGAGAGAAAATATACGCGTATTTTTAGTATCTGATAATAAATAAACACATGTTTGTCAAGACTATGTTTGTTTTATTATGTTATCAATTACAGTTTGCTTTAATATAGCCATGATAAGCCACATTCTTCATTTTTTTATGAAGAAAATTGGACACAAATCCATCATGGCCGACAAGTTCATCCTGAACGATTCCGAGGCATCGTGTTGATTTCGCCACGTTTGTTTGCATTCTACTTTTCCAAAATATTTTGTTTTTCGTTGATTTTAGGTACTTGAATGTATTTATTAATTGTCCTTTGTCCCACTTCCAGTATTTACTAGGCAAAGGAATATAAGTTAACCAAATTTACGTTTTTGTAAGAAAAAACCTCAGATGCTGTTTTATTTATTATTATACCACAATGCCGTGACATGGACATTGATCCTGATGTTTTTTTCTTGATTTTGATATAAACAATCGAAAGGGCCACTTTGGGGTAATAATCACATTTCTTCCTGTGACGGAAGATAAGTTACAATAAAGTTACTAAAGTAAAGACTTGTAAACCGGCAGCTGGTCTGATCCTGTCACTGTGAAATCAGGAGTCCTCCAGGGCAGCATCCTCGGCCCCTGTCTGTTCCTGGTCTACATAAAAGACATCCCAGACAGAGTGGCCTCCCCCACCTGCCTCTTTGCTGATGACACCATCCTGTATCAAGAACAGGAAGAGCAACAAGACCAGCAGCAGCTACAGGAAGACCTGAACGATGTAGGATGTTAAGAAGAAGAAGAAGAACGAAGGCACTGGAGCAATGGGAACATGAATGGAACATGCAATTCCACCCAGACAAATGCAGTGTCATGCATATCACCCAGAGGACTATCACCACCTTCCCCAAGTACTCCCTCAACGACCAGGAATTACAGAGTGGCCTCCACTAAGTACCTAGGACTAGGAGTCACACTGCAGGATGATGGCAAGTGGGACACCCACATCAACAACATTGTGGACAAAGCCAACAACACCCTTTGCTTCATCAGAAAGTTCCTCAAGACAAACCAGAAGAACATAAAACATTAGCGGGTGGGACCCCATTGTACAGAAAAACAACATTGAGGCAGTCCAATGTAGGGCAGCATGTTTCATCATGAACGACTACCATCAAACAAAAAAAGAAACATCTAGCGTGACTGCCATGCTCACCAAATTGGAGTGGCCCATGCTGCAAAAATGAAGAGCCGCCACAAGACTTACAATTCTACAACTGTACAAGATCCTCAAATGGCAGCTCCACGTCAGGTGCGAACATTTGCAGCCCTTAGCTGCAAAAGCGATAAGGAGACAGTGAGCAGTTCAGCAGGATTCCCTGCTGCACTCAGCAGCACAGCTCCGCATTCTTCCCCCACGCTATCATGCTGGGTATTGATGAACAATCCTTGTCTAGCCGGTTGTCTGGCTGTCCCCCCCCCCCCCCCCCCCTCTCTCTCTCTCTCTCTCTTTCCCCCACCCCCCTCTCTTTCAACCTCTTCAGTTGTAATAATTGTCATAAATGACTTTGACAACTGGATGGAATTGGAAGAAGAAGCTTTTTCAATTTCAGCCAGCAGATTATCTCTAACATCCACAGAATTCCCCAACATCAGCTGAAGTTTTTAACCTGATGAAGGAGGCAATTAAGAAGGGAGGAAATCTGAATATTGCCCACTTGGGTTGATTACATCATCAAACTTGAGCTTCCACACACACACACACATCCTATACAGTGTACACACACACACACACACAGCCCAAACAAACAAACCTAAGTTTATCTTATATGACCTGGCCACCCTGTGGCTGTGCACATTCACTCAACATGCACATTTTGTGTGATGCCAAGTCCAGAAGCCTCTCCAATCGAACGTTTGGTTATGTGAGAAAGGTGGAGGAGGATGAGTGAATGACACAAGGCGGGAGGGAGTGGGAGGGGGTGTGTGTGTCTTGAAGAATGTTGTTTACTTTTGTTTAGCCACTTTACAGGAAATGCATTAGAATTTTTGCAAAATGCGGTTTGAACCTGGAGATGAGTGATGGTTGATGAAAATCAAATTTCTGAGATGCTGCGGCTCTGACTCATTCCCAGAGCCCTGTCAATCAGTCCCATGCACTGGCCTAATTCTGGGTTCTCCATTCTGACACATCATAGATACAGCAAACTCCGGCTGAGAAAGTTTCAAATGTTGGGCTACAAAGCACAGATTATGTGCTGAATGCTAAATTAACATCACAGCCAGCTTGACCAGTGAATGCGTGTGCATGGTCAAAAACTTGACAGTGTTATTTTCTCAGAAACTAGACCTACAAACGATAGCACAACCAAACTTTGCAGTAAAGTATGAATACTATCAAGACCTTTCCACTATTCCAGTGACTGATTTTATTTACTTGAAAGCACTGATACAGTGCAAACCGGTGCTCATGGTCAAACACTTTAAACTAAAGTAGTTTAACATTAACTTTCTCCGAAGCTAAAAATGGTAACACAACCAAACTCTGCATGAAGATAAATACCACCAAGACCTTTCCACCAAGTGCTTTTATAAACTAGAAAGCACTGATGCAGTGCAAACTGGTGCTCTTTGTATAAAAACCACCAACAAAACTAGCATTGTAAATTTCTCAGAAAATACAAATGATAGCACAACCACACTTTGCATGATATAATAAATACTGGTCATCAAGACATTTGCAGTGACTGCTTGTAATTTTGTATGAGCTAGAAAGCACTGACACAGTCCAAAAATGTTTAAGAGCGAGTCATTTCAGGCATTGCCTGTCTTGGGGTTTTTTCGGTTTTTTTAAATTTATGAATTTTATGAGGGCATAGGTGCATTGGGGGAGGGGGGGGGGGGGTACTGGGATTGGATTGACCCCCCCCCCTCCCCAAAAATGGGGGGGGGGGGAATAAATAGAGCGGGAGAATTGTAAACTATCCATCATCCATGCCAGGAGAGGCCTTCATAAGTTCATTGTGATCCTTATTCAAATTGTCAGCTTCTCCCCCGTGGGGATACTAGGTGTGTCTTCTGTACAAATAGTTCCCCCACCTTCTGGAAGGTCTGTGTTTGTAACTTCCTCTAATCTGTCTCTCTCTTTGACTATTTTTCTGAATTTTTGGCCCATCCTCCTGCCTTTTTTCCAAAAATAGTTTTCTCCTTTGAGCTCCTCCGAAATCAGAATGTGTCACCTGAATGCAGTGAGGGGACCAGTGAAAACTGGAAAACAGACACATACGTACCCATTGTGGCCTTATGCCGAGTTGTGGCCTGGGAACGCAGAAGAAGAAGAAAGGATTTTCAGCTTCGGTGGGGCAAAGCCCACCAGATCCCCCAACCGACCACTTGGAACCCCCTCTTTCATAACTTACTGACCCGCTCCTGGAGGGTGCAACATTTCTTTCTTTTTTAATCCATTAATATGTGTAAATGCTTACTGGAAAGGCCTTTAAATATATACACTAACACTTAAATTTCATATTTTTCTTCAGTTTCAGCCCCTGACCCCCACCCCCCAACGGGGCATTGACCCTGTACCCCACCAGGGCCTCAGCGGCCTCTGGTCCCCTGCCCCCTTCAGAGGATTGGACTGGAGTTTTCTGATGCCTGCTCGCTCTCTCTCTCTCTCTCTCTCTCTCTCTCTCTCTCTCTCTCTCTCTCTCTCTCTCTCTCTCTCTCTCTCTCTCTCTCTCTCTCTCTCTCTCTCTCTCTCTCTCTCTCTGCTCTCTGAGCCCCCCCCCCCCCCTCTCTATCTCTCTATAATAACGCATAAGTATAGAAATTCTATTTTGGAAGGTGGCAGCATTCTGTCAGGTTTGTAAATATTGGACACTTGTGTTTTTTTCTTTCTGGGTGCGTGCATTATTGAGTGCTGAATATAGATGTTTCACTGTTGTGCTGCTGACTGATGCCTTGGAAGTTGAATAAACCAGGTTTCCTGATAGTTCAGAGGTCACAGAATACAATTATAAATAGAAAAGGGTTCAAAATATTGGTTACTCAAAACCGCCTTTCATTGTTTCAGTTCACCAACTATTTTGTTAACAAACAAATCACCTCATTTTCATCCTTTGAAAAAGTCCTTTTTATAATTTAGATTTTGATCTCTTTGTGTTAATGTTTAGCGTTGTGATGTTTTTAGTTCAATTATATTGATTCAATGTTTCATAAAAATTAATGTATTAAATGAAGATTGGTTTTGTGTTTCAACTGTTTGTTCGTGTACATCTACATGATAAATTATCATTTGCTGTAAAAAATAGAAACATTTCAAACACACACACACACACTTTAGGACTTTAACTTGTTTAAGACATTTAGCATTGGTGAAGCTCTCCTCCCCCCAAGCAACTAATCTTAAAGCTGCATCACTAGAGACTAGTGCAACACTTCCTACTCCTTTGGAGCCAGCACAAGAGAAAATGTGGAGGTGAGAGAAGGCCAGCGGTATCTGTCCCCTAATACGTGTGTCTACATATAATATCTGAACACTAATATCCTACAGCAGTGAGCGCTTTGAAAGACAACCCCCACTCCCACCCCCTAACCCACCCTTCAACTCGTTCCCGATAAAATGTTGGGAACACTCGTGCAACCGCCTGCACCCGACAAATTGTCGGGCACAGACCCCCTTTTACATTCCCTTTGGGTAAAGGTAAAGATGCCCCCCCCGCCCCTCCTCCATTTCTCGGTTCTTTCCATTTTTTCAGTCTTTCTTACTGCAGATTGAATACTGCTATATTTAGTACTGCTATATGTAACACTAATTTTCATCCATTTACATAATTAAACACATGTATTCATTAATAGTAGAAAATAAAGGAAAAACGCAATGAACCAGGACTGTGACAAATGCTCCGCGGCTGTTAACTTTATCATGACTGCGATTAATTAGTCAACAAAGATAATTAGCTCCAAAAGTTGATAAGATGCAGCTTAATGTTTGGTAAGAAAGGCAGGTGTGAAAATGTGGGGAGAGCTGAGAAATGTAAGAGGGGGGGGGGGGGGGGGGGGCACATCTTTACATTTACCCCCTATTTTATAAATATAACTTGTAAATGAAGTCTATTCTGCTGCCATTTCCTTTCCAGTGAGTTTCTGAACTTGTGTAATTTTGAATAATTTCTTAGCTTTTTTTGGTCAGTTTTTGTTTGTCTCTTATGAAAGCACAAGTGTCCGACTCTCAGAACCCACAGCTGGGAGTGCAGTGTGCAGGTCAAATAGCCAGAGCACAAAGGGTTATTAATCTTTCTCAAAACTAGTTTTAACATTTTTTGTTTAAACTAATGAACTATTACTAGTAAGTACTAAAGTAGTACCACTCAACCTGGCATTAAAAATACTTTTGTTGAATTTTCAGTTGACAGATTCTGATGCAGAAAAGGTTGACATTTATCACACAAGTAATTTTTGTTGGCCTTACTTTCATACTTTTTTTCGCTCAACTACAGGGATATAACCCTAAAAAGTGATAATTTTCACAAACTTGTGTTGATACTGATGACAGTGTATGATGATAACGACGAGTCAAATGATAGTGTAGTGTTGAATCAGTGCCATCAGTTCCTGTTGAATGTGGCTACTTTTTGCTATGGAGCTAGACAAGATTGGGGTAAAAATGGTGTCTATTTTGTGTAGAAAAGTTTGTGATTTTTTTAGTGCTTTTTGTGGTTTGTAAATATCTCAAGAACTAATTGAGATAAAGACTTACAGTTTTGCACACTTTTTGTTTACACTGTGGCCTGTTGCAGGAACCTCACATTGTGCTTCTCTTGTGCAGTTACAATAAAAAGGCCATATAACAAAAATGACAAAAAAGTGCCTCGGCTTGGGTGGTATTAGTACCTTAAGACTTCCAAAAAGTCAGGAAAAATCGGTCTTAAATTGGAGTGTGGAGGTTAGTTTTATACATAAATTATAGTAAGATACATTACATCAGTGCAAAAAAATGAGAGGAGGCTTTTAACTGAAGGTCTTATAATAGCGGTTTG
>CM065681.1:87522612-87525112 GCA_017654935.2 Phymorhynchus buccinoides
GTGCCCCCGTCTCTATGTGTCATCATCATTGTGCCCCCGTCTCTATGTGTCACCTTCATTGTGCCCCCGTCTCTATGTGTCACCCTCATTGTGCCCCCGTCTCTATATGTTACCCTCATTGTGCCCACGTCTCTATGTGTCACCCTCATTGTGCCCCCGTCTCTATATGTCACCCTCATTGTGCCCACGTCTCTATGTGTCACCCTCATTGTGCCCCCCGTCTGTCACATGTCATTGTGCCCCCGTCTCTATGTGTCACCCTCATTGTGCCCCCGTCTCTATGTGTCACCCTCATCGTGCCCCCGTCTCTATGTGTCACCCTCATTGTGCCCCCGTCTCTATATGTCACCCTCATTGTGCCCCCGTCTCTATGTATCACCCTCATTGTGCCCCCGTCTCTATATGTCGCCGTCATTGTGCCCCCGTCTCTATGTGTCACCCTCATTGTGCCCCCGTCTCTATGTGTCATCATCATTGTGCCCCCGTCTCTATGTGTCATCATCATTGTGCCCCCGTCTCTATGTGTCACCCTCATTGTGCCCCCGTCTCTATATGTGACCCTCATTGTGCCCACGTCTCTATGTGTCACCCTCATTGTGCCACCGTCTGTATATGTCACCCTTATTGTGCCCCCGTCTCTATGTGTCACCCTCATTGTGCCCCCGTCTCTATGTGTCACCCTCATTGTGCCCACGTCTCTATGTGTCACCCTAATTGTGCCCCCGTCTCTATGTGTCATCCTCATCATGCCCCCATCTATATATATCCAGTCTCATAGAGACGAAATTGGGGACACATAAAGACGGGGGAACAATGCTACGTAACCGGAATAGCAGCTTATAGTTTCTGTTACAAAGGTCGCCTCTGTTGCTACGTCTATTCCAGCTCTGCCCTCCATCTTCTTACTGTCTCCCCTCCCTTTGTATCTCTCTGTTGTAAGGCCTTCTTGTAGCATTTTTTTAAGGTTCGTTTTCTGTTATAAAAAAAAATGGAAACGGCTGTTTTTCGTAGCTAAGAAATGAGAGCCACGATTTTAACGTGATTACTGTCTATTACTGCGTAATGAAAACTAAAGTCGCAGGTAGTTAGTGACTATGATGCCCTGTATCATAATGCCAATAGCCTACAAGTATCACCTTCATCGTTGTTGGGTTTTTTAAACCGTAATAAAACCAATAGATGACTTTTTGGGGCGATACCAACATTGTTTTAAATCCATTATCATTGGAATGATCGGTATTTTCTTATACTGTTCATTTTGTATATATAAAAAATTTTTAAAGCCACACACACACACACAGAATCACTGGGATCACGTTAATACGCGTAGTCATTCTCTAAACACACACACATTCTCTAAAAGAGAAGTGGATCTGGCATAACGGGAACATTAGGACTTTGGGAATCATTCTGCATAGTTTCGTTAAGATTGGTTCGGTACTTTAGGCGCCGTGAAGTGAAATACTGAGATGCTTCACATAGGCTGCAACAGACAGACCAACGCGACTCCTAGACAGGGAAACGCACAGGCATTCGTTCTTGCAACGTAATCAGGTTCTATAGAACTGGGAATACAAAACTCAGAGATAAAACTGATATGATTTTGACGGCTTCTAGTAGAGATTGCAGTTGCAATATATATCAGTAGAGTCTGAATTTGTAGGCTATTTGTGATGTCTGCGCTGATATGTTTGCACGTTTAAATACTTTTGCTGATTTTAACAAAGATTCTTCTTCTTTATTTTTTTCTGCGTTCGCAGGCCATATGGCCATAATACGTATATGGTATATAATACGTATATGTCCGGTTTTCAGTTTTCACTGGTCTCCCTGCCGCGTTCAGCCGACACATTCCGATTTTGGAGGAGCTCAAAGGAGAAACATTATTTGGAAGATTTTTTTAAAGGCAGGAGAATGGGCCAATAAGTCAGAAAGATTGTAGATGATAGAAAGCGAAGGGAACAGGCAGAGTCAAAGAGAGTGGCAGATTAGAGGAAGCTACAAGCACAGAACTTTCAGAAGGTGGAGGGAGTATTTTTACGAAAGACATCCCGGCATCCCCACGGGGAATTAGCAAAGATAATAATAGGCCTAACTGCTTCGATTGACGTGGCAATAAAAAGAATGAATATTACAAAAACATAAAAGTGTTTTTTTTAAAACAGCAATGATAAAAACAATGAGTATTATTTGTAGAGCAGTTACAACCACCAGATCACTAAAAAAGAAAGTCAATTTAAAAAAAATCAGTAATGAGGACGACTACAAAATAACAACAATCACATCTGCAAAAACAACAACAGCAACAACCATATTGATTACAACTACGACAACCAGACCACTAAAAAAATGACAATAACAAAACAATGTAACGAAGACGACGACGACTAAAAAATAACAACAACCACATCTGCAAAACAACAACAACACCAGCAACCATATCGATTACAACTATGACAGCAATAATAACAACAGTGACCAACAACAATGACGACGACAA